>CAJNDV010037160.1:0-11586 GCA_905221635.1 Symbiodinium sp. CCMP2456 | reverse complement strand
AAAGGAGTAAACTCTTATTCCTTATTTGCAAGGGGGAATCCAATACGCATTCCATATATAATTATGAAAATGATATTCAACATAAAATATCAAACAATGGGACAGCTGTTGTTTTCCACATGGGAAGCTACCCATCACGGCGTGATCTGATCCCAGGGCACGGCACGCCTTGCAGCCCCTTTTCTAGAAGAGGCTTAAAGTGCAATCTCGAAGGATTATCTTTTTTTTATTTCTTTGTTCAAACGTGCACTAAGGCGGGGAACACCCGAGCGTTATGGGCGGAGCCCTTAAACACGCACTACCGAAGTCGGACTCTTCATTTTACTCGAAAGGGCAAAGGGGTTGTGTAGACTGAAAGCAACCATGCAGACACCATAAGGCATCAAGAGCTGCCCCCAAGGAGCCCCAAAGCGCAGCAGCTCAGAAGGGCCACACGTCACACAGAGAGTCTCTGCGAACCCCTTGCCTCACAAGGTGTTGAAAAGAGCCACGACTTGGCTCGTCGGCGCAGTTGCTGTGTGTGGGCACTCGCCCAAACCACGGTCTGCACAAAGATGCATCCTCCAAAGACATGAAGGATTCAAGGATTGCGCTGCCAGTAAGGGTCGATGATCTGCCAGAGATCAGGGCGCCACGTGCAGCCTCATTATCCAAATAAAAAACCGAGTAACTGTCACGGATGTGGGAATCCCAAAGTTTCAGGGCGGTCCACATCGCTAGGAGCTCGATTTCATAAATGGGGTGTGCTGAGTGAGCATAAAGCCTCTCTACTGCTGTGGCATCCAGGGTTATCGAAAAGAAAGCCATGGGAGTGCCGTGGCTGTCGTGCAAGATGCCACCCACGCAAGCGAAGTCGCCTTCCAGGCTACCGTCTGTAAAAACAAGAAAAGATCGTCGCAAATCTCCTGAGATCTTAAGGGGTTCAGAGTGAAGAGAAACGTCTCGCAGCAACTTGAGGGAGTCTCTCAAGTCATCAGACAGAGTGCACTTCGAGGTGCCACGATTTACCCAGTCGCTCAAAACGTTCAAGGCTTGCGCTGACCTCCGCCCAAAGAGGAAAGAGGTGTACCAGTGAAGCCGGCCTCGGAGGCTCTCAGCTTCTGCATGCGACAAGCGATCGGCTTCAAGGATATTGGCAATCGTAGAGCGCAACTCCTCACCTCGCTCAGGAGTGTGGCCAATTGTCACATAGCCTTCGCCAAAGTGGCTAAGGTCGATGACGAGGCCTAGTGCCTTGAAGGATTTCCCAAACACAGTTGCTTTACGGCCCTCCTTCGCAAAGTAAATTCGAAGCAAATCAAGGAAAGAGGTCGCGACATGATCAGTGACCTCGCAATTCTCGTCCAACGAGAAAAGCGGAAAATCATCGAAGTACGAGGTCCAAGGGATCCCTAGGGCGTGGGATCCCAAGAACCAAGTAGCCGCAGCGCACCTCAAAAAGCTCGAAACGCTGGCTGTCGCCCCAAAGGGCAATGAATTCACCTTGTACGTTCGGACACGGCCCGTGTCTGTGTCTTTCACCCCGATACGAAGCGTGTCCCTGTCTAAAGAGTTAACGGCATATTGCTTATACGCCGAAGTTAAGTCTAGGGTCCTCCCGGAAACTCTGGCTCCTCGGCTGCGGGGGTCAAGCATGGCTCGCAGCAAGAATGCCGCGAGGTACTCGACACCCTGGAGGCGGTATTTTTCGGGGATGCCCGTCAACAAATTAAAGGCGCAAGCTTTGCAATCGTCAATGACCCTTGTCTTAAGGCCCTGGGCGAGGCCGAACCTCTTCGCTACCAAAGTCGCAGAAAGGTCGGGGTCCTCGTCTTCCTCAATCCAGCCTTTTGCCACCTCCTCGAGTGTTTCAGACCAAGCCCGTTTAGTGACTTCGTCCGAAGCCTGTTTTTCAAGCTTCTTGAGGGTAGCCGCATTACGAGACCTGGCAGTCGAGAGCTGGTTCTTTAAGGTGGACGCGGGCGGTTTAGGGTCAAAAGGGAAAAGGCCTGACCTACAAACCCAACCCGAAAGTTTAAAGCCCTGGGTCATGTGCTTTACAAGGAGACGGTCTGGGAAATCGTACTCAGCAAGCAAATGTTCCATCAGCAGGGTGGGCTTGTCAGCCAGGACCTGTGACACGTGATCCGGCCATGTCTTCTTGCAAGATGCTTGGGAGGATTCAAGTTCGGCGTGGACTTCCTCCCAACGGCGAACCTCATCGAGCCCTTTGCCAGGTTGGGAAACTCCGCTCCCCAGCAGGTTGTCGATGAGCATAGTCATCTGAGGATCGGTTTCCACATCGAGCAGAGCCTTGGGATGGCCAGCCGCCACCGCACGTTGCAAGAAGTCTTCAGGTTCACGGGGAATCCCAACCCAAATGACTTCAAGGGCCTGGGAATGTTCGCATGCACGGAAGGACCCGCAGACTTCGGTAAAGTCCTTGGTTTTCGTTGAGCTGGGTGCACGAATGCACCAATCCCAATCAGCCGACGGCAAACTTTCCAACTTAGAAGGGCCTATGGAAGGCAAAACGCAAACCCTAACGGACCCCCAACTAACAAGTTTGCGTCGCACAGTACGCGCTCCTTTTGGGTAGCATTTCAGCAGCTTGTGGACAATCGAGTCGGCGCGAAGAGGCACCGCCCAAGCATCATAAGCGCAGAATTCACTGACCAAGGGGCGAGCCTTGCGAGACTGCTTGTTCATGGCCGGCCGAAGGGCTTTGCCAGGAGGGCCGAAAAGAGTGTGATTGTAAGCAGCGAAGCCGGCTCTTTGACAAAGGAGTTCAACGGCGCGATCCCAAAGAAGATGAGGCCATTGCGAAGCTGACTTTGGCTGGGCACCATGTTTGTGGTCCTTAGAGCAAGTGGCCTGCAGGCGTGTGAAGACGTCCGTTGACGACCACCAAAAAGCGCGACGGTCCTGAGCGCCGCCATGCATGCATTGATCGAAAGTGCACCAGTGTCCGCCCACTGAATCCAAGAATGTGGTGCAAGCGGGCGTATGCCAGAAGCGGGAGGTGGCCGGGTGCAGGATGGCGAAGGGCACACCAAGCGAGTGACAAAGTTGGCACACTATGAAGACTGATGTTACCAAGCGCAGCGCAAAGTCCCAAGACCCACTGACATCCGTGAAGAACGAACTCAAGCAAGGGATCGTGAATTGCACCATTGCCAAGGTGCTGGCATGTTCGGAGATCACATCCATGATCACCGTTCGCTCATCGTCCTTTGTGATGTCCAGGGCTTGGATCGGGAATTGGGCACGCTGGGGCTTAAGGTCGAAGGCAAGGGCATGAAAGCCCGCTTTATGGGCTGCTTTGCAAAAAGCTGCATCAGCAGCAAAGACGTCCAGCACAACACCTGAGACATCGTTCGAAGCTGCAGAAGTAGTGTGACCCTGAGAAGTCACAGATGCTGGGGAAGCAGAGTCGACAGCAGGAAAACCCGGAATCACGAAGCCTAAATTTTGCAATGTGTTCAGGTCGGAAATGGAAAGCTTAGAAATTCCATAAGTGCTGAAGACGACAAGGACGAGCCTATGGCCTGATGACCAAGGCAGAGTCTCGTGCTCGATCTTGGCATCAAATGAAATGGGTCCCGCAGACACAGGCAAGTCCTCGGGACCGGCTGCGTGATGCACTCTGACCTCGCCGCCTCTGAACTGGCAGAGGGGCGCGACTCCATTCAAGGACCCGGGAAGATTCCGCAAGTCGCGGTGCCGGCGGGTTTTCACGTCAAGAAAAATGCCAACACTTGTGAAATGCAAATCAGGAAAATGCAACCTTGCCAGGGATGCAAGGAGACATGAAGTAAAGGGGAAGCCCCTTACATTGTGTCGCAAACCCACGGTCCCACAATGATAGTAGGTGCCCGTGGTAAAGGCACGTCCAACTGGGACGGAACCATCACTCTTGGTCGGAGTTTCGCTTGGCAGCAATTTTGCGAGCTCAAGCAATTGATCGGATGTGCCGCTGCCACTCGCAAGAAGGCGTGCAGCGAGAACCTCACCTGGATGCGACAGGGCACTCCCGGCGGAAGTCTCGGGAACACGGCTAAAGCTGAAGGTGAACGTGGAACATGCCATGTCAGCAGTCGCACCTGCGGCGGCAGAAGAACGTTCGGAAAGTTTGAAATTTGCAGCATCGGAAGGATTGGTGACACATGAACCAGAGGGCTGGCTCACAGCATCAGGGCATAACCCTGACATATGGAATTCACATGCACGATTTGGACTGCGTGATCGCATCCGGGACCCTGTGGGTTCGGATGTCGCAGTTGCAGACGCTAGTCACTCTTTGGGAGTAGAAGCCTCCCCTTTGTCGCCTTTGGACTTTCCTTTGCCTTTGCCTTTGCCTTTGCCCCCCTGCGCGAACCAACAGGAGGCATGGCCGTGGCCCAATCGACGGCAAGTCATGCATCCATGGACTCCCCGGCTGCATGCAGGAGGGTTTCCCTTGCAATCAGCGTTGCAGCCCTTGCCTGAGTTAAAGTTCCAGCAGTATCGATGGCCCGCTGCATCAGTCTGGTACGGGCACAGCTTCAGCTCCTCGGGAAGGTTGCCCGCCTTGACCGGGGCTTTAAGCCTGGCGTCTCGCTTCTTTTGACGTTTGCTGGACCTTAATGCAGCTTGATCGTCATACTGGGATCCCTGAGGGGCTGACCCCGAACTTGTGGAGCCACGCTGCAGGGGCTGCATGTAAGTCAGGACACGAGGATCATGACGAAACCTGTTCATGAGGACATCCATCTCCATGACACCCGCACTGTCTGGTTTAACACGCTTGACTTCGCGGGCCAAATGAAGGAAAAGCTCGGAGTCAGCACGAAGAATCTGTTGCATGCTGATGGGTGAGTAACCTGGGGGGACATCGGCTGAAAGGCAGCGCAACAAGGATGCCACCCACTTCTCGTGAGTCTCCCACTCCAGGAAGCCACACATAAAGAAAGCTAAGCCCCGTCGCTGTAAGCACCACTGAACCTCAAGAGGGGTGCCATGCTCTGCAGTGAGCTTGTCTGGGGCCGGCGCAAGGGTCACAGCTTGTTCCTGGACGGTCAAGTACTTTTGTTGATCCCTGAGCCCCAATTTGAGCTCCGAATCACGCTTGGTGCATTTCGAAGGAGGGATCCAGACAATTGAGTTGGACTCTCCCATGTGAGCGACAGCATCTATGAGGGCATGGCTGGGCTCCATCTCGTCCTCGATGACGAGTCCCGCCAAGCGGCGCTTGGCATCGGCCAGGCAAGCCGCTTTCTCGGCTGCTGGCAACTTCTTCCCTGAATCAGAAGAGTCCCCTTCCACCAGCGTACGAAGTTGGGCAATGACGAGCGTGGACGACTCAAAGTGCAATCTCTTAAGCTCGCTCACCCGGCCTATGGACGCAGGGCTACCGACAACCGACTCTGCAAAGGCTTTGAATTCAACATCGGTTGGCTGAGTCTTCGGAGTGCCACAGCTGAAAGCAAGACCCGAATGGGTGCGAACCCCTGCAGCTTGCAACAAGATGAGCAATTCATCATCTCCTGTGATTTCCTTGCACCTGGCCGAAAAGGCGGCTTCGCTATCGACTAAGGTCATGGCAGATCGAGGAGATGTTCACCCCGATTCCCCCCCCCTTTCTTCACCTCACGTTAACTAGTCGCGGGCTTGGACCTGACGAGCGAAGAGCCGTGCATGGTGCTGTCATAGCTTCACTCACACGTCAGGGCATTTGCCTTGTCTCGTGAACCACTCGGAGACGAAGAGAGAGGGGGGAGAGAGAGAGAGAGAGAGAGAGAGAGAGCGGGAGAAAGAGAGAGAGCGAGGAGCGAGGTGGAGGGCAGAGTGAATGGAGGCCCGTGCAGCTTGCAACATGTAGCATGTCGTGAACATGTAAAACTCGCAAGCCGCAAAACGCTCACCACTACACGAACTCTCCCCTCACTCTCACACGGTCTCATTTCTCACGGGCGTCAGTCAACGTCCTGGGTTCGCTAAGGATCTCTTGCACTGCTTGCACACCGGTGTGTCATATCTTATGCGCGCAGGCTCGCCGAAGGCACTGTCATCAGCAAGGACAAGTCGTCCGCATAGTGTGTACCTTCTGTGGCCATCCAACATCAGATGGAGCGTCCTGAGCTTTCGATGCTGCACAAAGAAGGTCCCTGCTGGAGCAATCGGCGGTGGCATCAACCTAGGACGGGGTTCCTCCTCTTGAGAAGACTCAGAAGAGGAGCTATCTGAAGAAGTGTCCCCACTCGAGGAGACACCGCCGTCTGGGTCAACTTCGGATATATCTTGGGGAACCTGCACGGGACCTTGAAGCTCGTCTGGTTCCCCTGACTCAAGCAAGTCAGGGACCCCGTCAGGGAAGTCTGGGCTTGGGGGCTCGGTTGAGCCCGACTTATCACTTGCATGATCATCTGTTGACATGTCCAGGCCCCCCGGCGAAAGAGGCTCGTCTCTCGCAGTCAGGGGGACCGAAGCAGCGGGTATGATGTCCCACTGAGAGAAGCTGGAGATGTTGCCTGAACCACTATCCCCGGCACTACGAACCTCCTCGCAACGTGCAGGCGCTGAATCGGGCTTGCTGGAAGACAATGTTCTCTGCGATTTGACGTCATCTGGGATCGGCACATCGACCCCAACGTCACGAGTGACGCCGGCCCCTGTGGGGAGCTCTGTTCCAATCAGCTCCTCGTTTGTTCGGCCTGGGAAACGAGCCGCCCGACCTGAGTCCGGACAAAATCTCCCGGACCTAATCTCTGAGAGCATTCCGGCCAGGAGCCTTAAAGGGCGGGCCAAGGCGTCACGTGCATAAACATCTGACATGAAAGCGGCATGATGGTGACCACCTAGGGCCAACCTGTCAAGGTGAGCGAAGCCCCTCTTCGCCGCAAAAGACAAGAGTGTGGCCTTCAAGCTGTGCGACGTCGTGCGAAGGCCCGCACGACCGGGTAATAGTTCCCTGAGCCAAGCGCCCGCCTCGTCGGATCCCAGGGCCCTCACCGTAGGGGCTCCTGACTTATCTGGAGCAGGCATGCTTGGGAAGCCTTTACCGTACTCGTGCCCGAACGCTCATGAAAGTGCTGAGCCAGTCTGACCCATCGAGACCACGGCCAACAGCTATGATCTCCATGCACTTGGGTAACTTTGAAGAAAAATTCATAGTCTTGTGTACCCCGATGAGAGCTGAGCCGAACTCGGCAAAACCTTGATCGTCGAACTCCAGGGTCATGGAGTCAATGTGCTGAATGTCAGACCATCTACACCTGGAGTATATGCAAGCCAGAGAAACCCCACTCATGAGGCGATCCCATAGGTCATCCCCATCGTTGAGGATTCTGTGCAATTCAAGCATGTCTTCGACCGTGAAGGGATCTGCCTTGTCTGCCAGCGTTGCCTGCTTCGCTGAGGAAAGGCCCCAGCATCTCTTACTTTTGACACATGTTAGCAGGCAAGCCACATCAAAAGTGTAGTGCACAAAAGTGATAGACTCCATGATCCCTCTCAGCTCTGACAAAGATGCACCCCCAGATTTACAGGAACGGAGGGTCCCGTAAAGCATAGGCTCGGGCACAGGCATGGTATGCCCGTTTGAAGAGACGTATTTGCAAAGCCTCAACATGCTGTTTGCCCTCTTGAGGCATGTGCTGGGCGCCTTGCGCGACAGGTAATCACCAAGCATCTCCTGGCAAGCTTCGGGTGAGGCAGCCTCGCGAAGCTGTTGGGATACGGCTGTAACCTCGACGTCCCAACTTTCAAAAATCCTACACCACTTGACAAGAGCTCGGCAATGATCGGCTTCCCTCTGATCCCTCCATGAGATTGTGGTTCGGTTGAGCACCACACGCTCGAAAGTGACCTTGACAACCTTGCGGGCTCGTTTGGACTCAGACTGGCTGCAATTCTCCGAAGCTTCCTTCAAGAATTCTACCGGTGGGGTAAAACGCGCGAACTTAGGGAGGGCCAAGTGTGACTCAAGCGAGGAAGCAGGCTGGAAGAAGTCACCCCAGAACCCTTCGTCCCAGGGGAGCTTTGGAAGCTCGTCTCGCAGGCTGCCGTGAGAAAAACGCAGAAGATTCCTATAATCACTAGAGTCGAAAGAACCACCCCTCGCGGAAGGTGAAGTCCCAAGGGGAGCTTCTTGAGCATTTGGGACCCCGCGCTTTGGTCCTGCATTAAAGTTTGAACCTTGCACACGAGCGCTGGCTGGACTCACAGGCTGGCTCACTACCCCAAGGTTGCAAGGCTGATCGGAAGAAAGCTGCTGAGAAGCGACATCACCAGGCAACTGATAATCTGAATCAGAGGCAGGGGGACAGACATCGGGTCTATCAGCAAGGAGATCAAAGGCATTTCCGGCAAACTCTGAGCCCTCAGGGGAAGGGGACCTGTCCATGGCACCCGTCGAATGACGAGTATACCCTCCCCTAAACAGACTACCGGAAAAGAGGCATGCCACCCCCCAGCACAAAGTTGATTAACTTCGCGCCAAAGGAAGTGGACTTCCCACCCACCCTACCCTTGAGGTCAAATTGCGGATGTAGAAACGTATTCGCAAAGCTCAAGGGAAGGTTACTTGTAAACTGGTGCACTCGGTTTGCAGAGACAAACCGTTGGTAGTACAAAAGGAAATAAGGATTTTATCCCTTCGCTCCGCTCCGGGACGAAAATCTTCATTCAGACGCTTTAGTCAAGTCGACTATTCAGCGGGCGCTGCGTACTCATACCTACCTCCGGCGGGTACGAGAACGACCAACTAGGGCACACCGGACAACTACCTGCTGCTTACCCGAGCAGCGGCCGACTGTTGCGGCCTGATAAAGAAAGCTAAGTACCACGTCCTCATAACCTCCCGCACATCTACAGGCTTGGCCCGGATGGCAGGAGTTTCGTCATTTTGTACACAAAGGGCTGGATGCTGGAGACAGTCTCCTCGTCAACTCTAGGTTCATCGGCCCACTCTTCCTCCTTCTCCTCCTCCTTCCACTCTTCCGGCCATTCTTCTTCTTCCCAGTCATCTTTGGTGAACTCGACCTCGACCTCGACTTCTTCTTCGGCCGTGTCGTTGCAGGCATTCCGGGATCCGTCGTGCAAGACGGAGCGGAGGAACACTTTCGCAATCGCGGCAATTACGTCAAGAAGCACAACGCTTTCCACAACGACGATGCCACAAAGCTTTGTAGCGGAGTGGGTGGCTTGGCCGCTCTCTCGGCAAACTCCTTCTTACAGGCCCCTTCGATGGCCCTAGTGGAATGCGGAGGCGGAGAGGAAGTGCCACAAGGCGACCGGAAAGACGGCCCTCCCATACGACCAAGCGATTGCAGCGGCGCAGCTGCTGAAGGAGCACATGGTGCAGACGTCTTTCATGCGAGAGGAAGTCTTTCAATAGAGAGAGAGACCACCACGATCTTCAAGCTCACACTGTTGCTGGAGAGTCCCGACATAAAAAAGAACAGGAAGGTGCTGCACAAGTTATCAGACTTGGCGGCTCTTCGCCTGACAGGGGCTTGACTGAGACCGGAATGCAGCCATTTGCCGAAAGCCAGAAGAAGGGAAGCGGTCCTCGGCCCGAGCACCCAAAGAATCTCAGAAGGAGCCGAGTTCGGCTCCAAGACAGCCATCAAGACCCTGGGCACCGCAAGAAGAGCCTTCGGACTCTTCGCAAAAAAATCAGCCAAGTGCACCGCTGGAGCCAGAGCCGGTCCATAAGCCTCTCTGTGACCCCCCAGCCCTGGCGCTTGCCCCTTCCAGCAACTTGCGTCATCTTATTTCCCTCGCTCAGCACATGTGGTTGCAAAACGCCAGTCGGAATGCAATCCTGGGCGACTCGCACGCTCCTCCGCTTTGAACACTACTCAACCCACACGACCGCACCTGGCACACCTGGTACAAGGAGCGCTCCGCTCAGCAGAAGTGGTATCATGAGGTAAAGTGCACGAGGCAGCATGCTTACAGATGATGGTCGTATCAAGTCCCAACACAAATGAGTGCCAACCTGACTTCTCAGCGACCGTTTGGGGGCAAGGTGGCACTGCAGTGGAACTCTCGGGTTCAACACAACACACACAAGTTTTGCAGTAGTCAAGAGGTGCGGGCCTAAACCTGACACACCTGTCACTTGACAGGAGTCCGCAGGAAAGAGCCTAAACCCTGGAGACAGGGACGTACACGCACGGCACTGCTGAATCCTCGTTTCTAGCGCTTGTGGAAAGCGGCTGGCTCCAAAAGCAAAAGCAAAGAACTTAACACGAAGCCTCTGGGTGCGCGCAAACTAAAGGGGCTGTCGTCGTGGAGAAGTTCTTGGCTGTGAAGCGTTACCCTGCTTCCTTGGTAGCCGGGGTACTGCTGAGGCATGCAAAATGGCTCAAACTCTCACCACACAGCTTCAGTGGACTTCCACAGCCACAGCAGAAGCCATGGAACAGGTGTTGAATCTG
This sequence comes from Symbiodinium sp. CCMP2456, assembly GCA_905221635.1. Lineage (NCBI taxonomy): Eukaryota > Dinophyceae > Suessiales > Symbiodiniaceae > Symbiodinium > Symbiodinium sp. CCMP2456. Next base: position 1,183 of record CAJNDV010037160.1, on the reverse strand, counting down.
CTCACACTCCGTCCCACTGAAGCCTGGAGATCAGCAAATGAAACTGTCAGAACATTCGGTCGCCGTCGACAACAACTCAGTCTAATGTGGACCTCTTGGAAAGTGTGCCTGCATGAAGATGAGCCAAGTCTTGCGTCGACGCAGCTGCACCGTGCCCGTTGGCCTCCAAACTTGCCGAGCATACGGGCGGTGCTTTTAAAGCTGTTGTCTTCTGCAAGGGCTCTCAGTTTAACCTGCTGAGATGTTGCTTGGGCCCGGCAAGGAGCATTGCAAAAAGATGGCAACCGCTGCCCTGGCAAGATTGATGGGCAACTTCGCTTCAAAATGTTGTTTTCCGGTACATCCACACAGCTGGACAAGAGCGCTCGAAGCCCCGTATTTCCTGCCCCACCGTCGGCGGTCAAGGCTGAGCCCACTGCGGTTCTTTTTGCTAGATTCCATAAGAAGTACATGGAGCCCTCCGCTTGGACAGCTGTGTGCAAAGCGCCTCAAAAGGATGCACCTGTGGGCTGCCAAACGCAACTTGAAAATCCATGGCGACGCCTCTAAGGTCATCCTTGGAATCATCCGCATTGCCAAATCCCGCTTTGGCGACCATCTTCAGTAAGCCATGGTCAAGCAGCGGCGCAATCGGAGCAGCAGCTCCTTTTACTTTCTTGGCCCACAAATGATCGCTCTGCCCATCACGCTGGATAACCTCCCAGCAGATCGCGCTTTGGGCACGGTGGCGCCCATAATTATCAAGGCACAGCTCTTGGAGCCTTCGAAAGCCTGAGCCGTCCTTCACGAGAACGGAGACTGTGCCGGTGTACTGCTGCCCAGCAGTCTGCCAAGGCCTCTGCGTCTGCGTAAATTTCTAGCCGACGTTTTGGTCATCCCTGAGGCTGTGCCTGTGTCGGTAGCGTCACCCAGAAATGCGTGGCGAAAGTTGGGATATCAGGCCCTCAGCTCTCCGTTTGCAAGTTGCCCTTCTTTGCAAGGACCAATCTAGGCGAGCCCTCTGACCACAAACGAGGCAACGACACGTCTCTTATTGTTCAAAGACCGTGCTTGTGTTGTGCTTCTCTTGTTGTTCTCAACTCAACATTTCATGCAACATGTTTGGGCACTCAGGTAAAGAACGCTTTCAAGACAGCAGGCGTTCTTAGACAGCTCTTCAAGCGAGGTTTCTTTTCACACAGTG
>CAJNDV010037159.1:0-20355 GCA_905221635.1 Symbiodinium sp. CCMP2456 | reverse complement strand
ACATTGGTTTTGAGCATCCTGCTGAGGGGTGGGCTGCTCGTGACTGCAAGAGTCGTGCTTCAATTCTGCAATTGACAAGTTTGCTTCCTACAGAGGCACCGGCAAGGGGTGACCATGGACATGATTCACACTCTTTTACATCAGGTGCCTACAGCAAGAATGGTCAGGTGGGTCTGCGGCGTTTCGCCTCGAGCTTCCCCCGGACTACAATTGTGTGGTGGAGCTGGGCCTCTTTCTGGGGCCATGTTAACTAATTAAAATATGCAGAAACAATGCACTTGGGATAATGCACCTGGAAAACCAAATGCAAAAAATAAATGCAGCTTGTTTTTGACATGCGATTTCGAAATGCAAAAAACATGCAATGAGCCTTGAAACAATGCAACTTATTTGCAGCTTGTTCTTCAAATGTGCATATAAAATAATAGGAATTGTAATAGCTGGCTAGGGCCACACTTTTCTAATAAAATTGATTTGGACTCTAGGCTTTTTCGATTGCCCAGGCATACAGGTTTTGCATTCCTGTTAGTCACTAAACAACCCTAAACCCTAAACCCTAAACCCTAAACCCTAAACCCTAAACCCTAAACCCTAAACCCTAAACCTCATTTCTTGGAGCAAGCAGTGTCCTACTGTTTACACGTGTCCAGAATGTCAGAAATCCGGTTGGGATGAGATTTGTTTGAGCTGGGCAGGCGAAAGCAGGCAGAGCAACACGCTGTTCCTAAGTCCCTAAGTCCTACCATGTTCGTGTTGCGTGGCCTGAAATCACATCTATCAGTATCACACAAGACACCTCAGGGCTTTGGGTGCTTTGGAGTTTTCGGATCAGGCTGTCTGCACGCGCTTTCCAGATCGCAGTCAGCCCGCAGGGGTTATTTGAACGCAGCTCGTCCTGCCGCTTAGCATTGGCTTCGAGAGTCGGCATGCTTTTTGCTCTGTCTTGTGCAAGAACCATTTTGTTTTTTTTCGCATGCTAACCCCGTACCATGAAATCATCAGACATCAGAACTGGCCAACTTCCAATTCAATGACAGTTTGCTTGACAGTGTGCAACCGGACACATTTTGGCTGCAGTGCCAACATGCTAGCTAGTTAGCTGCTGCTGCGTTAGCTGCTGCTGCTAGCTGGTACTTGGTCGTGCGCGGCAAGTGACTGCAGTCACTGCCTGTTTTTTTCGTAAAGTAGGCGACTGCCAGACACCATTGTAGATTGTAGCTTGTAGACAGTTTAGGTTTAGGTCCAGGTTTAGGCCTAAAAGTCTATATCTATATTATAATATAACCTGAATCTAGCTGGGAATCCAGGCCGAGGCCCGAAGCACATTGTTTGGAATTGTTTCTTCTGGACAAGCCTTAAGCTACATGATGTCATTTCTGAATAGTGAAGACAGATACAGACAACTCACAAGGGATCTGCTGCCATAGCTGCGCCAGCGATGGCAGAGCTGCACAGCTCGGATGAGGAGGATTGGGCTGCATTTGCAGCCCAGTCGTTGGAGGATGGCCGAAGGGAGGAAAGCTTGCAGGTTCTTTCGCAAGACACTTCTGAAGCAGACGCATGCAGAAGTAGTGCCTCAGATGAGGGTGATGATCCTGTAGACATGGCCGCTCCGTTCTTTCCACCTTCGCCGGATGATGAAGATGTTCCGCTGAAGCCCTACGACTCAGATGCATGGTGGGTGAAGCTGCTCAAGACATGCACAGCAACCAGAAAGCCAGGTGGTGTGCCTTTATCCCGGCGGGTGACTTTGCTGAGTGCATGCAGTGGTGGCCTCACCGAGGCCTTTGCACTCCAGGCGGGTCGCCAAGTTAGGAATGGGAAAGCGCTGCAGGTGCCATAATAGCCGTAGCCGTAGCCATAACAGACAGTCACAACAGTCATAGCCGCCATAGCCATAGCCGTCATAGTCATAGCCATAACAGTCGACATAACCGACATAACCGTCATTATATCATTATCATTATCAGTATCAGCATCATTATCAGATCATTCTCATTATTAAATTATTAATTATTATTATTATCATTATCATTTCATTACCATTAATCATTACTCAGTAATCAGTAATCACTCATTGCTCATTTCATTGCTCATTACAGCTGCAACTACAAATACTTGCTGCTACAGTGCTACAGTGCTGCAGTGCTACAGTGCTGCTACAGCTACAGCAGTCATTATGTCATAGAGTCATAGAGTGTCATGGGTCATGTCATAGCTCCATAAAGCCATAGAGTCATAGAGTGCCCTAGTCTTAGACTTAGACTCTGAGGCTGAGTCTAAAAGAGCACCCTCAAAAAAAATCAAACCCGAAACCTCAACTAAACCTAAAAACACTCCAACTCCTGAAATCCCAAATTTCAAGAATCCCGAACCCTGAACCGTGCAGCAGTGTAGCCCGCGTGCCGTCAATCCAAGAAACACCTGTCAATTCCAGTGTACGCACAAACCCTTAGGGCATGAAGTGTTCCAATTCGTTATTATTTGAAGCATGGTGTCCCTGGGCTTGCCTCGGGCCTAGGGCCTAGGGCCTAGGGCCAAGGACCTAGGCACTTAGACTCAGATTAGGAGGATTAGGACATAGACAGGCCATCATAACTTTGAGGCTTTGCCAAGGCCCTAAGGCCCTAAGGTAGAGCCTACTACTCAGACTTCCAGATTCCAGAACCTTTTTTGCTTGCTTAATTCTCTAAATCATTGATTATGGCGGCTATCGGAGGATCGGCCAAGAGGCTATCAAACATCACGGCTATGTCGGCTATGACTCTCATGTTAACATATTACGTATGATGTGTGCCTATGCCTTGTGCCATATGCCTATGTCATGGCCTATGTCGAGTCTAGGAGTCTAGGAGTCTAGGACAGTCTAGGACTATGACTATGGCATTATGGGTCCGAGTTTGAATTTAGCTGCTAGAATGCTAGAATCTAGCGGCTAGCTCAGCTGTAGTCCGGGGCCGGAAAGTCTAACGTCCACAGTCGAGAGCATGTCCTCTGAAATCTACCATGACTTAATTTCTCCCAATGTGCTCAACAGCCGCATTCCTTCAGCGTTGACTCGCACTCTGCCGCAGGAACTTGGGATCGACTTCGACATCATTTCAGTGTCGGAGCCGTGTCGGGCCTATCGCGAGTTCTGCTTGGCAAATCACGAGAATATTGCACATGTTCATTTGAGTATGGCAGACCAGATCCATGGGGCAGCTTGTGAGAGGCATTGCCATGCAGAGAATTGCGTGATCCATTGTGAGCCAATGCTTGCAGTCTTGGGTACCCCGTGCCCTCCTTTCTCAGTTCAGAGGGCAAAGCGGTTCAAAGCTGGCACAGTGCAGCAGCATAAAGCATACAAGACAACCTTCGAATCGGCGCTGCTGTTCCTGGAGACGTTTAACCCTGTAACAGCGGTCCTGGAGCAAGTTACAGGGTTTGATCAGTTCGAGACAGCTGGAGATACCATGACGCCGTTGGGAAGGCACGCGCCCGCATTGCTTGCTGATGATGTTCCGTTACTTCGTTCCTATTATTACTATTTTACTGTACTTTTATAGTTTGTTGTTACTACATTAAATGCTGGTTACTAATTACTAATTACTACTACTTACTACTACTAGTTACTAGTTACTAGTTACTACTGCGTCACTACGTTGTAATTGCAACATCTGTCAGATCGGTTAGAGCGGTTAGAGTGGCTGGATGCAGGCGGATGTTTGCATGAACCTAACCCTGGGCCAACATTTCAAGTCTCATAATCATGGTATTGCTCGGACAAGTTGCATTGAAACCATTCCGCATGAGTGCTGTCTCCTGCTTGTACGGCTACCGGCTCATGGCTGGCTATGACTTTCCGGATGCTAGGGCCAAGAGCTGTCAGGCTTTGTTTTTCAGGTAATGACAGGTAGCCGGTGGTGACTACCAGGTTACCAGGTAGGCAGTGCAGACATAGACATCGATGACATTGATATTGAAATTGCTTTGCAGCTGTTGCGGTAGCACTTCAGTCAGTTCCGTGGCAGTTACATTACATTCAACATCAACGGCAGGTTGTCTAGGTAGCATTTCGCAGTTTGACAGAATGCACAATTGACTGGCTCATTCATTCTGCTGAGTGACTGATAACCTGATAGTCAGCACAGGTGCAATGCAACCCTTGTGCTATCGCTGCCGGCCAGGTTCCTGAACATGCTGTCGGAAGCCGACACCAAGCACGGCTACTATGTCTCCGTGCAGCGGTTGGACTTGGGCATTTGGATGACGATTACTCGACAAAGGCAGGGTCGAGAGTCATTTCTGGGTCGTGGTTGGAGCCCGGTTGGAGTCTCGAAGCACACATGTTTTTGAGAGTGGGAGTTCATCAAGGAATCAAGGGCAGAACATGGCGCATTGACATAGAGTTAGAGTCAGAGGAGTGTAGGACCTAGGACTAGGGTTCAGGAATTACAAAACCTCATCGGCCTCTGTTGTCAAGATGAATCATAGTGACATGGTGTATTTAGGGGTATTTCAAACATGATTGCACCCATGATTTCACCCGAAGGCCACCCCTACATTCCATACTGTTTCTGCATTCCAAATGGAATTTTGTGTATCGTTGTACAACAACAGTGTAACAGTCGAATCTTCATGGCTTAATCTCCACAGAAGTGTCACTTCTGTGTTGTTCAATCTTATTCTTATTCAACATCTGAGTTTCTATTTAGTGAAGTGATGTTTCAGCTGGCAGCTGCTGACTAGTGTGACTAGTGACATGACTAGTGACTAGTGACTAGTGACTAGTGGCTACTTGATTCGGACAGTGAGGAGCCATTCAAGAACTGGTCAAACGTCAAGAGTATGGTTGTTGCACAAAGAGAATTCATACACTGGCTTCCGAGTCTTTCAAGACATGCCTTGTTGTCTGGCGGCGCTGCGCCTGCCTGTTCTTGTGGCTCGTCGCACAGCTGGCTCATTCAAAGGACTGCATGTGGTCATGGGACAATCTCAAACTCAAAGGATCGCTAGCCGCTAGCCGCTAGCTAGTCAATGCTTGCCGCATGCTGCCATTGAGTACTGAGCTGCTACTGCTATGGCAGCTATGGCAGTGAGCAATCAGCAGCGCATAGCCGCTAGCAATCGCAGGCATTATTTCATAGCCATAGCCGCCATAGCCATTTGTTTGGTACAAATGACTGCTGTTGCTAGGCTTCCATCCAGGGTTGGCAGTCAGGGCATGACTGAAGAAGCTCCCAATAGCTTCCAAGTTTGCAATTTCTGAATACGACCTAGGACTTAGGACCTAGGACCTACAATTCAATATGCAGTACTTGTACCGCCTAGCTGCTAGCTGCCAGCTGCTAGTGCTGCTAGTGGCTAGCTGCTCCTATTGATGGACGACGAGTCATGGGCAGAATTCCTTTTGGGATCTTCTGCGGATGACTTGCAGTTGCAGCCTGAACCTGAAGCAGAGCCAAGCAGCAGTTCACAGCCCAAGAAGAGAGGCAGACCGGTCGGCCTTTTTGGCAGCCATGCATACAGACGCGATTTGAAGGCAGCTGAAGAAGCACGAGCAGCCGAGCTTGCAGTGGCACCAGTGGTGCCGAGCAGAGGGCCACAAGGTGCTGCTAGGGCAAGGGCTGCAAGGTCTGCCAAAGTTATTTCTCGGCAGCAGTCTCAGCAGCTGGATTCGCAGCAAGATTCGTTGGATGATGCATCTTTCTTGGGTGGTCCTGCTTTGCAGTCGCAGTCCCTGTTGTCCAACTATCGAAGTATCGGGTCCGATTTGCAGCAAAAGCTCCTGTTGGAGGTGACTCGAATGACTCGAAGCAAATCTGCAGAGGCCGGTCCACCGACATCAAGCACTGCCTATGTTGAGAAGCTCCTTCATAAGCTGCGGCCGCTGATGTCCTTCACAGCCCAGGCGGTTCATGGCGAGACCGACATAGACGATAACCGCCATATGGCAAAGACTAGCTTGTTGCGCACTGCGGCGGCGATCATGGATGGAGCCAAAATCATGTGTGGAAGTTTTTTCTGTGCCGTGCAGGATGCCCTGCAAAGTGGAGGGGAACTCTTGCTTCTGGTCAAAAAGCGCCGCTATGATGAGACACCTTTAAGGCTACGTGCCAGAGCAAAAGCGGAGGATGACGATGACGAGAAGGCCAAACCCATGAAGGTTGTTCAAAGCGAGATGTCCGTGGGTGTTTTGATGCAGCGACATGACAAATTCATGTTTGTCAAAACTGTGCTACCGAGCCAATTGCATGTTGCTGATGCGGTCACTGCCGAGACGCTCATGGAGTGTCAGCAGAGCCTGGAAGACATTCCAGAGTTGGCCCGGCTGGCACAAAAGGCACGGATGAAGCTGCAGCTGGTAGTAACAGACCGTGCTGCGTCGAATATCAAATGTGAATCTGGTATTCAGCTGAATGATGCAACGTGGACAAAACACCACGTGTTTTGCAAAGTTCACAAAGTTGCACAGCAACAGTCGGCAACATCGAAACTTTGTGATGGCCATATTTCAGGTTTGGTGAGCTTGGCTGTTGGCATGCAGATGGCAGGAAGCACCAATAAAATGCGCAAATGCTTGGCGGCAGTGCTTCGGAAGCGTCTGCGGCACATATATGTGGGCAGTCCTCCTCTGGACCCGGCCAGAGATCAGTTTCGCAACGAGGTTTATGACCTCTGCTTGGGTAAGTGCTGCACAAGGGCTGACAGAGCTGAGCATGATGCTCAGCAAGCCAACAGGCTCAGGCAGAAACAACGCCTTGTCTTGGAGCATTTTTTTCATGGAAGCGACTTTCGACAGCATCGCTTTGACCTCTACATTCCTCAGTATCGACCTGAACAAGAAATCCTTCAAGAGCTGGAGGAACGCCTTGTGCCCTGTTTGCTGCCGTATAGATGCCCAATTTTCCATCGCAGCCGATGGACGGGTGGAGACCTTGCATTAGATTGGATGCTTCTCCTCAGCTTGACTTTTGACTTGATGTCTGATGTGGTGCCAATGTGGGCCTCCGGTGATTGGCAATCCTGCCCAGCTCCGGTTGATGATGCAGGAGTCGCAAGAGCTGATGAGGACGACTGGGAAACACTTTGTCAGGACTTGGTTGCTTCTGGACAATTCATTGAAGGCGGGCAGCAGCAGCTACCTGGAGAGGCAGAAGTAGCTTCTGACAAACTCAGTTGGGCCGAATTCAATGCTGCTATGAAGAAGAAGGCAGCAGAGTTTGCCAGTCGAAAACCGGCTGGGGCACTGGTGCTTCTCAGATCGGTCATGGAATTGAACTTCAAGTTACTATATCATGCGCTGCATGTATCTTCGGATGAATGGCAGAACGAGCAAGCAGCAAAGGCTTCCAACGTTCCTTGCAGTCGCATCTTGGACGAGTATGCAGGCAAACATGCACATGAATTTGCAGATCAGCTTCAGGAAGCTTTCATGTCCGTGGCAAAGGCTATCCCGCCGGCTGCCTGTGCAAGGAACATGAGGACTCTCCACTTCAGGTTGCTTAGTCGAGCAGGTGCTGTGCATCACCAACTCATGGAGCGTTTCAGATGCGGTTTCCCCACTCAGATGTTTGGGGCCTTGCTTGGAAACACCAGCCTTTTGACTGCCAAGGCGTGCCTGCTGGATGAGCTTTCGACAAAAGTCCGTGAAATGTTTGGCACGGAAAGCTTGCTGTGCAGTGGCGAGGGTCGGGCAGTCTTGATGTCGATTGCTGAGCTTTGGGAGCTGGACATCGCGGCCATAGAGGCAAAGCATGCCTCGATACGCAGGGCATTGACTACTCGGGGTGTGCAGGCACCTCAGCCTTTTCTGTCAGTTGTCAGTGCCGACTTTGTTGTGCAACAAGCTGCAAGACAGAATCTACAGCGCTCGACATGGCAGGCTCAACAGTCTGCAAGGCTAGGGCGCTTTTCACGGCGTCAGCAGCAGCAGCAGCAGCCATTGCTGCATGACTCCCAGGATGCTGCTGATCATGCTGCAGATTCTGTTGCTTCTGGCACACACGAGAAAAAGCGCAAGAATGCTCCCCAACCCGGCGGTAAATGGAAAGCTTTTTGTGCTGTCAATGCAAAAGGCAGACAAATCACAAAGGCGGTTGCAGAAGAGTTGTCCGAGCGGTACCATAGTTTGCAGCCGGAAGAGGATGCTTTTTACAAGGAGTTGGGAGATGCCGCCAAATTTGCTGGGTTAGCTGGACACAAGCCGTTTCCAAAGCAGGCTGCAGCCCAGAATGTGCTTGTTCCAGCCCATGTGCCTGAGCACTTGAACTCAGCCTTGTGTGCTTTGGGTTCGGACTTGCGCAAGCAAAGTGCACTTCGAGTGGCCCAGAGCAGAGAAATTCAGGATTCGCTTGCTGAGATGGCTCCCTTTCAAAAGCTTTCTGAGCAGCACATGCAAGCTGTGCAAACAGTCTGTGACATCAACGAGACCGACCGGGAGCAGTTCAAGCGGGTTTCTTCCCAAGAGGATGCCATGGCTATGTTGCAGTGGATACCGCCAGTTGCACCGTTTGCAGAGGTGGGTACTTTAATTTATTTTTCGTGAGTCGAGCCCAGAGTCTGGGGTCTGGAGTCACTGAAGTCAGAGTGCAGTGAGTCTGGAGTCTATAGTCTATAGTCTATAGTCTATAGTCTATAGTCACTATAGTCTATAGTAACTATAGTAACTATAGTACTAGTAACTAGTAACTATAGTAACTATAGTAACTATAGTATACTATAGTATAGTCACTATAGTCCAGTTACTCTTGATTCTGCGATTCTACATTTCTACATTCTACATTCTAGATTCTAGATTCTAGATTCTACATTGTAGATTCTAGAGTTTAGATTCTATTCAAATCAGATTGTAGTTAAGTCAAGTTTCTAATCAAGTTTAGTTTGAGTCCACTCACTAGTCGCAGTCTTGTCTAGTCATTAGTCAGAGTCTGTTCACGCTAGACTCTAGACTTTAGGCTAGAGTAGAGTCTAAGCGTTTGGTCAAGTGGAGTCTAGTCTAGTCTAGTCTAGGTTGAGAGTCTAGTCGGTCTAGTCCAGTCCAGTCCAGTCTAGTCTAGTCTAGTCTAGTCAGTCTAGTCTGGTCAAATCGACGCGAAATAGTCTGAAGTCTAGAGTCTGAGTCTCCAGTCTAGAGTCCAGAGTGTTTAGACTCTAGAGTCTAGAGTCTAAACACTCGTCAAGTGGTCACCAGTCTGGATAGAGTCCAGAGTCCAAAGTCTAGCGCATCTATTAGCCAATAATCTACTAGCAAATCCTAGTCTAGTCAGTGTAGTCACCAGGGTATTCACTCATTCTGAGATAAGGCAGCAAGGCTTAATGTCGCCGCATTTGATTGTATTATTCTAATGTTTTAAATTCTTAAGATTCTATGTCGTTACCGGCTTATGTACACTTGGTCCTAGGTCCCAGGTCATCTGACTTATAGTAGGGCCTTGGGTCTTCTAAGCCGCAAGATCGCTTGAAACTGAATTAGGACGGGAACATTGACCGTCACAACATAGAGCTTGTAGATTTTGGCTTCTAGGTCTAGGTTGAAAGAGATTCTAAGGCATTCTAGCTGCTAGCAGCAAGGAGACTCGAGCGATTCTTGCAATTCTTGCAGGTAGCAGCAGAATTGCATTAGAAACATTACAATCCCAACAAAACCCAAAGCCCATCTCAATTCTCTTGCAGGTTGCACTTGCACATCCTGGTTTGCGGTCCCGCGGCACAGGTTCTGGGCTTAAAACTGCCCTGTCAGAAGCCTGGGAGAAACGCCACGACATGATCATCGATGAGAGGTTGCCGAGAATCAAAGATTCAGAATTGAAGGATTTGTTTCAGCCCAAAGAATGCCATCGACTTTCCATGTGCATCTGCTGTGGCAGAGGCCAGCAGGCGAAGTTTTGCCATGACAAGCTGGTGCAACTGATGAAGCCTTTGCTTGCAGTTAAGAAGCGGAAGCGTGGTCCGGACAACAAGTTCATCGAGAAAGAGCCCGAGAGAACCCGTGCTCGGATGTTGGCCGAATCCGGCGAGCTCGTTGTTTGCTTGTCGCAAGTGGCAGTGGACGATGAGGAGAACCTTGCACCCAGGCAGGACCATAGGCACCATCTTCCTTTCCCGTAGCCGGTCAGACCGGCAGATGCGATGACGTACCCTTGCCGATGGAGCCTTCTGACAAGATTTGGTTTCATTTCGGGTATGTCAACTTTCGATCCTGGGAAAGCAGCGGCTTGTGCTTGCATGACTGCCCTTCGGAGGATGAGTCTGAGCCTGAGCTGGATGAGCCGGAGGCGCTTGGCATGCACGGTCTCCAGCAGCGTCNNGACGCTGCTGGAGACCGTGCATGCCACAATGGACTTGAACAGCTGCTGGAGAGCCGAACTGTTTGAGGTCTTGTCGCTGCGGTCTTTTTTACCGCACACCAGAATGCAGCCTAACCGCATTCATGTGCGCAGAATGCGCGAACATGACGGCCCGCTTATATGCTGGAAGGGCGCAGCTGCTGAGGCAGCAGACCGCGACTCGACACGTGATCAGAAAGCTCGGCATGCAGCTCGTCAGTCAAAGCAAAGGCAGAGTCAGCAGCCACAGCCTCGACAGCGCCCACATCTACCACCATTGATGCTTCAACAGGCGTCCCAGTCAGCTGTGCAGCCTGAGCATGGCGACGGAGTGTCAGAAGAGCCGGCACCGGAATCGCCAGATTTTCCTGACGGCGTGCCAGAGCTTGGCCCGGAAGACTTTGGGGCTGGTGAGGCTGGTGCTGGTTTGGATCTGGACCCAGACATGGAGTTCCTTTTCCAGTCCGACTCGGAAACAGAAGCAACCCCTGCATGGCTGCAGCAAGCTTCTGAGATCATGGACTTGGAATTCTTGTCGGGCTATGCCGATGCGGTCCCTGCCGAGGAGACTGAGCTCCCTGAAGAAGACATTGCAGACCTTCCACAAGGTCGGGTGGCGGTTTCTTTGAAACTCAGAATATATTTTTAACTATTATATCATTATATGTACAATGTCAAATGTAAATGTAATTGTAATGTAATGTAATGTAATAATGTAATATATCAGATGTATAGATATTATATATATTTATATATTAAATACTTACTATCTATATATTATATATATATATATATTGTACTAGTTAGAGTCAGAGTTACTTAGTTAGTAGTCTTAGTAGTTAGTAGTGGTGAGTGACGCAGTGAATAATTGTTCTGTTAATTAATATTTATATTTAATAGTACTTAGTAGCTGCTAACTGTAACTAGTAAGTAGTACTTTAGTATCTAATAGTAAGATGTAATCATTGTACTCACTGCGTCATGGAGTAACAAGTAACATAGCGAAGCATTAGTATAGTGACATTGATTTTACTGGCATTCAGATATAGTAACATAGAAAATATAGTCTTAGGTCTATATAAGCTCTGAGCTCATTTAATCATATTGCCATATAATCACATACTCATACTTTAATCTCATACTAATATAGTAATATTGTAATATAATAATATAAAAATATTTCAATATTGTCATTTACTAATTGAATAATATAATAATAGTAGAATAATAACATACTGATTTAGTAATTAGGTAAATATATTTTGTCATATGTCATATATTCATATACGGATATATCAATATAGGAATATAGTAATATAGTAATATCGCAATATAGTAATATAATGTAGTTATGTAGTAATACAATAATATAATACTAATAATTTAGTACTATGAAATAGTAATATAGTCATATAGTAACAATATAGTAATATAGTAATATAGTAATATAGTAATATAGTAATATAGTAATATAGTAATATAGTAATATAGTACCATAGTTACTATAGCTACTATAGTTACTATAATTAATAAAGTTAATATAGTTACCGTAGTTAATATAGTTTATATAGATAATATAGGTAATATATTAATATAGTATTATGTAGATCAATAGAATATTATAGGTTCTTCCATATAATATACATAACCGTCTGTCCATAATATAGACTCTTAGTTCTTAGTGTGAAGATCTGATAATACTGTGAAATTGCTCCTTGTCACGTAGTGACCTAGTTATAGTTACACCACCAGAGTCTTGGACCTGCAGCAACCTTGCATTTTGCTTTATCACTTATTTATGTTAATTGCTGAGTTCTGTTGATTCTGTTACAGTTACAGGCGATCCAGTGGTGGCGCCTGCGCCTGCTTCAGCATCAGCAGCAGTATCCAGCTCGGACCGAATGCAGTCCGACCCTACAGGTGCAGACGGCCCAGCTGCTGCCGCTGTAGCAGGACCAGCAGCCAACAGGCCCCCTGCAGGCTCAAGGCATGTTGCTGATGTGGTGGTCGATGTGCCTGGGGTGGGAGATATTCGTTTTTACACCAAGAATCAAGTCTTGGTGGCTTCCTGTCGGCGGCCAGAACACCAGAACTTTTATTCTGACACTGGTAGTGTTTTGACGTGCAGCAGGAAACGGACCGTTAGAGCAGCGGCCAAGCTTGCAAAAGACGTGCGGAAACGGTCCGGACAGGGCAGACCCTTGGGGCATCTTATGCGCTGGCTGGAATGTGGATGCGAGGCCGCGGATCAGCAACAGCATGTGCTGCATGCCAGAAGCTTTGATCGAGATGAAAGAAGGGCAGCACGGGCAAGACTTGCTTCCTTGCCAGGGGCTGAGGATCTGTTTGCCAAAGAACGATCTCGGTTGGACTGGGAGTCCGACGACGAGCCCCGAAATATTTGAGCTTCACAGTCTGCCGCTGGTTTCACTGATTTCTGGTTGCCGAGTGCCGCGATTGCCACGCGTGTCCTTTGCGCAGCTGATACAAAGGCCACGAGGCAGCGAGACTCCTGACTTGTGACAGCAGGTCATCACTAGGTCACTAGGTCCTAGGTCACTAGGTCACTAGTCACTAGCTTCACTAGCTAGCTGTCACTAGCTAGGGCTAGGGGCTCTAGGGCACTAGGTCAGTAGGTCACTGAGGTAGTGTCACTAGGTCACTAGGGGGTCACTGACTCTAGGACTCTAGGGCAGGGGTCACTAGGTCACATAGGTGATGCTCACTTGTCACTGGTCACTATAGCCACTCTGTCCCCAGGTCCTTAGGACAGGACTTAGGACCTAGGAGCTAGGTGTGGTCCCTTGCCCAGCAATTCCCCAAAAACGGCACCTCATGCCTAGGCCTAGTGGCCTAGTTCCTGGTCCCAGGCTCCTTGAAACTTGAAACCGTATGGCCTTGAGGTTCTAAGACTGTAAGCCTCTAAGCTCTAAGCTCTCAGCTATATTAAGCCATTAAGCATTAATCTTGCTGTCTTAGACTTAAACTTAAATTCTAAACTCTAAACCCTTAGGCCTTAGGCCTTAGGCCCTAGGCCCTAGGCCCTAAACCCGTAACGGGTCCCTTGATTGTAAGCCTAGTAAAACCTACTAAACCACAAAGCACTCAGACCCTAAGACCTGTGGCCTCTGCCCTTAGCCTGAAGCCTGAAGCCTTAAGCCTTAAGCCCTAAGGCCCTAAGCCCTAAACCCTAAGACCCCCTAAGCCCTAAGGCCCGAAGCCCTGACACCTCAGACTTATTGCAGCAGCGTTACCCTCATTACCCGCATTACCCTGGCGTAGCCCTGGCCCCAGTGCTCAGCATGAACCTCTCAGTCAGTTCTTCAGTCTTCAGTCTTCGGGCTTTCAGTTTTTCAGTCTTTCAGAGGGTTTTGCAGCATCAGGCTTAGTCCTCCCGTCGTCCTTTAGTAAGTCAGTCGCTTTAGTCAATTTTAGTCAAACTTTAGTCTACAATGTCTACAGAGTCTAGAGACAGTCGAGCAACTAGTCTACAGTCTACAGTCAGTGGTCATCTGCACTAGTCATCTTTGGTCTCAGGTCTGGAGTTGTCAGTTTGCCGCCCAGAATTACTTTTGGGTCTGTGTCCCCAGTTGAAAAAACTAACATGAACGTAGTACCCTCTACATTCTAAACTCTAGCCGCTAGCCGACTCTAGCCCCAGTTCAGATGTCATAGCAGCCCTAGCAATGAAGCCAGATGCCTCAATGCTGCTAAACAAAGCCTTGAAACCCGAGAACCCTCTGTGGACCTAAAATTCAATCCTGGACGGTGCTCTGTGAAACACAAACTCGAGCCCCTTCGTCTCAAGCCTTAACCCTTATGCCCGAACCGAAAGTGTGACCCGATTCTATGGTCTAAGGCCCAAGCTCTCAGCCGTCTGTGCCACTGTCCCAAGTCCCAGCCCTGAGCCCTAGCCTACGCCCTTTGGGCCTTTACGCTTTCGAGCCCCGGTTTCTCGGCTCCTAATGCCATGTGCCCTGTATCGTCAATAAACTTCAAGTGCCCTGTACAAGGCCCTAAACCCGAAACTATAACTATAGCTATGTAGCGCCACATCTCTACCAGTCTACCAGTCTTGCTGTGACAGGCTCTACCTTGTGTTCTTCCGAAAAGACAAGTACACTGAAGCTGATGTGGAGCTGTTCAACATGCTGATGCAGGAGATGCTCTGGCAGCTGGCAGCTGTAGACACTGTGGGTTCAACATTTTAAATAGGTTCGGGACTTCAAGAGGTGATTTGCCGGTCCTTCTTGCTGACAATAACAGGAGCAGCTAAAGAAGAATTCAATTTCAAGAGGACATGTACAATGATGCATTCTCGGTTACTGTTTCCATTGTCAACAAAAGGTTTGGGGAATCACGATCATCGTCACTACAGTACTATAGTCCTTCCAATCGATATAGTCATTCAGGACTCGAGACCCAGGACCTAGGACCACAGGATGCGGACTCTAGATTCTAGATTCAGGGGTCCTGGTGTCTTTTCGGCATCCTTGGGCTTCTGTGAGCGACTTGAAATAATTAGCTCTGGGTAAAGCATGCTTTGTAAAGGAAGAAACCCACCGAAATAGAAAGGGCTCTCTGATCGGTCAGCCAGTGGTAGTTGTTCTCATTAGACATTAGTGGCTAGCGTTACCACTCCTGGTGAGAAGCAATCTGGTTTGTGGTCTGGGCCAGGAGATCAACCAGAAGCAGAAAGCCGCCGGACCAGAAGATGTCGAACAGTTTCTACATGATGAGGAGCTTTCTGCCATTGCTGCCAGAATCAGGGGAGCTGTTTTCTGCTAGCCTTGGCCAGCTCTGTTGCGAGATACCTGCCGCAAGAATGCAGCTCTCAGTCTTGTGTAGATAAGATCATGCCATTACACCAATATCCAACCCGACATGGTAACCTGTCATGTTCTTGCATTTAGTCTGCAGAAATATGTATGCAGGGAACCACATGCCCATTGTTGCAAATCGTGTTGCAAGCTGAAAAGCTTTCATCGGGCTTCAAAGTGCTGCCGGCAGATTCCTGGTACCCTGGCAGCCTCAGAATTTCAAGTAGCAGCTGCAGCTAGCAGACAGCTGCTAGCAGCTAGCAGCAAGCAGGCAGCAAGGAGTCAGCATGCAATTGGAGGCCTTGAAATTTCAGTCAGTATTCTTCGACATTTGTGCGCCGAAACTGGGGAGATCTCTAGGGTCTGGCTTCAGATACTAGATTACTAGATATAGATTTCGTAGATTATCGTCGTAGATTATCGCCGTTTGGCCCCAAAGGCTGGCAGCTAGGACTGCTACTGCTAGGGCTGCTAGGGCTGCTAGGGCTGCTAGGTGCTAGGTCCTAGGTCCGGGTCCTAGGGCTTGGGCCAGGCTAGCCTGCGGCTGGGGCTAGGGCGGCTAGGGCCGCTAGGGCTAGTTGTAGGTAGCAGGTAGCTAGCAGCTAGCTAGCAGCTAGCTACGGCCGGCTACGGCCAGAGAGTAGTAGAGTAGAGTGATTGGAGTGACTAGTGACTAGGTGACTAGATTCTACATTCTAGATTCTAGATTAGACGGATTGTGATTAATTTCATTTGATTTGACTAGACTAGACTAGACGAGATTAGGGCTAGGGTTGACCGTTGTGGAATTTCAGGTTGGACATGGGCCTCGCTCCGGTCGGTCCTCTTGCAGTCTTGCAGTATTCTTATAAACATCTTCAGACATTGGTTGCGGCGCAAGACTAACTTTCCTCATTTTTGTGTGATGAATTGTTATTACGACAATAATAAATAATGACTCGTGGCATTGGCGTAACAGAACAGCATAACACCACAGAACACAAAGCTGTCCGACCAGTAACTAGTAACTAGTAACTAGTAACTAGCAACTAGCAACTAGTAAGTAACTAGACTCTAGACTCACTAGATGGAGCCTTGATCTCCATGCCTTCCTATGGTCCTATGCCTATGCCTATGCTGTTTGTCGAGTATTCTAGAGTCTAAAGTCTAGTCCAGGTTACAGTAATAGGAATTAATATGATCCAATGTCCAGTGGCCTATAAAACTATAAGAATAGCAACATGATAATTTTGTGTACAGTCTTCAGTCGACAGTCTAGAGCTTATAGTAGCTATAGTAATCGTATACCCCAGAGTCTATAGTAATTGTAATATAGTCTAGAGTCTAGAGTCTAGAGTCAACAGAGCTCTGGGTTATATAGACTAATATGTAGTATAAGGTAATAGTTTAATAGGGTTAATACAGAGTTTCATAGAGTCATAGAGTCACATGGGCGGTGGTCGATTTTATCTGTTTATCTACCGTCTTTGAATGCATACTGCATGCTTTCCCTCTGAGGCACAATGTCATTCCCTTCAAGCTCCGGGCAAGTTGGTGCAGCTGAAAATGCATTTCCGATCTGCGAAACACGAGGTTGCCATGGACGGGTTCGGAACTATGGGCGCGGGTATGTGAATTGCTGCTCGATGTGCACACCTGGGCTAAACTTGCACAGCCGACGATGCCGACGTTTTCAGCGTGCACTTCGCGACAGTGTTGCTGGAGCTGCTAGACTCCAGAATCAGAACAATGTTGAGACTGGCACTTGCGTCATTCAGGGCTGTCTTCGATCGAGACATCTTGGCTTCCAGACATGCTGTTCCTACTGTGTAAAGAGTCGTGGCCACCGCCACAGCCACCGCTGCAATAGATGCCAGACTTTTGCAAGCGCACCAGCAGTGGCAGCAGCTGCTTCGACAGGAAATGCGGAGTTTATGAACATGCATGAAGCTGTGGATGCAACGACTGGAAACAGTTTTGCAAACATCTCGGCATCTTCCGCTTCGACAACTCATGGTGCCGTTTTGACAGCGTGGAACACTGGCACCGCATCCGCCGATGCAGTCTTCCCTGCAGATCCAGCAGATAGCTCGGTAGAAGGAGCTCCAGCAGATGCTGATGTGATCGAGGTCATTGCCGATGCGGTACAGAATATTTCCCTGGACGACTTGGATTGAAGCCCCGGTGGTTTGGGTAGCTGGTAGCTGGTAGCTGCATTACAGCTACAGCTAAAGCTACAGCTACAGCTACAGCTACAGCTAAGCCAAAGCGACCTAAGTCAGCTAAGTCTGAGCTTTTGTAGTAATAGTTTAATAGCAGCTACCTAGCTAGCAGCTAGCTGGCTAGCAACTAGCATAACTAGCACCTGGCAGCTGCATTTCTGCATGGCATAGCTGTGGCATAGCTGTAAATCAAACTGACTAGGCCTAGGCAGTATACTCAGGAGACTCGATTTACCGGCCGCTAGACTCTGACCCGTAATCCTATAAGATTCTATACTCTATTCTATACTCTATGTCTCTGTGTTCTCTTCGACAGAGTGGGTCGAGGTTCTTCGACTTTATACTCTAGGGTCGAGACTCTATATATACTACTACACTGTATACATAGACTGTAGACTCCAGACTCTAGATTTTAGAGTAGTCGAGAATATGGCAAACATGGGTGTCTAGCCCACTCTAGATTTTGGAGCCTTTACTCTATACTCTATACTCTATAGTACTGTTACTAGATCATTGTGTTTACAGTTTACAGCGGCTGTAATTAATTTCAAGGCTTGCAAGGGCGCTGGAAAATCGGGCAAACAGAAATGCAGGGTCTTCAAGCTGCTTGATTGATTGCAGGGTGGATGTGGTGCTCCTGAACTGTGTTGCTGTTGTTGTTCCTGTTGCTGTTGCCGTTGCTGTGGCTGTTCCTGTTGTTGTTCTTGGTGATGGTGGTGATGGTGTTGGTCTTGTGATTGTGGGTCTTGTGGGTCTTCTGCTTGTTGTTGTTCTTCTTCTTGCTCTCGCTCTTGTTCTTGTTCTTGTTCTTGTCCTTGTTCTTGCGCAGAAGCCCCATTTTCAGCTGGACAGCAGTCACCGAGTGACCAAGTGACCGAGTGGTCTTCTTTCTGTCCTGTTTTTGGTCCATGGTCAGTCCAGAGTCTAGGAGTCTAGAGTCTAGAGTCTAGAGTCTGGGACCTTAGGATTTTAGGGCCTGTAGGAGTCGAGGACCTAGGATCTAGGAGTCTACTCTAGGACTCTAAGTGTCTAGGTCCAGGTCTAGGTCCTTGAGTCCCAGTTTTGCACAAGCAAACGGTTTCCAACTCCAGCAATTCTCTTGACTCTTGACATAAAGCAAGTAAAATCAATAGAGTAGAATTTTTCAGCATTGCATAGCTGTGAACAGCATCTGTTCAGGAGTCTTACCACTTCAAGAAGGAGATGGAAGGTCTGCAGCAAGCTGAGGCCATCGAATGAATCGAATGCCCAGTGCAGGTCTTGGTACGAGACTAGATAATGAGATAATGTGGTTGTTTTTGTCCAGTGTTGCATTTGTATAAGCTCACGAGTCCCTGAATGTTGCCGATTGTTCCTGATGGGAAGGGTTGCTTTGCTGCCATCGCTGCATTTTGGCAAATTCTGGGGTCTATTGTGGGGTGGGATGCAGATGCCTCGATTCTTGAGTTTTGTAGGACTCATGCTAGCTTGCCTTTGCAGAAAGCCATTTAGGACTTAGGACTTAGGACCCAGGACCTAGGACCTAGGACCTAGGACCTAGGACCTAGGACCTAGGACCTAGGACCTAGGACCTAGGACCTAGGACCTAGGACCTAGGACCGAGGACGCAGGACAGGGCCCCGGATCCAGGCCCAGGCCCCAGGCCAAACCGGAGGCCAGAAACCACCCCCTTGCGGCTCCTTGCACTTTCTCTGCATTAGGCGGAAGCCTTAAATTGCAAGGCCCATTCAGAGATCCATTTGTTCTGCATCTGTTAGGCATTCCAGAATTCTAGCCAAAAGTCCATTTTTTCTGCATTTTACACCGTGAAATGCAGAAAAAATGCATTTTGGGGAGATGTGGCAAAAATCCAAAACAAATGCACCCGGAATCGGCACCTGCCACGCGCGTGGGTTCCTGTGCATTTCCGGTGTATAAACGGAACCCCCGCGCAAGCCCAGAACCCGTCCCGGCCCCATTTCCCAAGATTCCCGCCCAAGCCGGCCAGGGGCCTCACGCTGCGGATGACGAATCTGACCTTCTACAGGGGGCTGCTGCTAAAAAGTGGTGGAACGAGTCCGTGACGTGGCGGAATGCCCTGAGTGTCAGTCCTAAGTACAGCCCTTGGACTTCCAGATCCGAGTTTCGTGGCACCGGGCTTCGCTTGAACGATAGAAAGAAAGACCTCTTGGATGTTGTCGTTGCCGACCGGATGTCCCGGTCCAACAAGCTGCACAAGGGCTTGGATTCGAAGCAGATTGCTGAGATCATGAGTGATGTCTGGCTGGATGTTTCACAGAGCCACAGCCGTAGGGTATTATCGACACCCCCACACAGGACACTGACCACATCGTCCTGTATTTATGCTTTTGGTAGAGACCGGGTGCTCTTGCCGACTGAGCACTTGGCCCTGCAAGGGCATTACACACCAGCTTTGAAGTTGCCTATGACCGCACGGCAGATGCGGTCCCTTGCAGGCGAAGGAATGGCCCTTCCATCCATTGGTTCCGTACTGTGGTGCTTGTTCCTGACAAAGCGCTTCCCAGAACCAGAGGTTTGAAAGCTGGTGTGCAGGGCATGCAGGGCTTCTTGACAGGCTTAAAGGCTTAAAGTGGAGGTTTAGGCCTGGGCCTTCAGCGGCTTAGGGCTTAGGGGCTTAGGGCTTAGCGCTTAGGGCCTTAGGGCTTAGGGCTTAGGAGGCTGAGGGCTTACAGGCTCAGGCTTACGGCGACTAGGGCTGAGGGCTGAGGGGCTTAAGGTTTAAGCTTAGGGCTTAGGCTTAGTTAGTTATGCGTAGGTCTAAGGGCTCAGGGCTTAGGGCTTCGAGCTTAGCCTTTAGGGCCTAGGGCCTAGGGCCTGAAGCTCAAGGCTGAGACTTAGTCTGGGTCTGAAACTTGAGGTTTTAGGTACTTTACAATAGTAGTAGGACACTATGGTCTCTGTCATTTTGGTTTTTGGATTCGTCCGCAGGCCGCAAGACCAGCAAGAAGCCCCGATGCATGATGCTCTTCCGATTGATTATGGCTACGGCTATGGCTATGGCTA
>CAJNDV010037153.1:0-12856 GCA_905221635.1 Symbiodinium sp. CCMP2456 | reverse complement strand
ACATCGATGTTCCCGTCAGCGACGCGTGTTGCAGTGAGTAGGTCGTCGCAAACGGCATGCCCCTTTGGCACGGGGCGCAGCTCGTGCTCGACGCCACGCTCATCAGTCCGGTCACGGGAGCCGCAGCCGGGTGCCGCCACGCGCCCTGGCGCGGCCGTCCAGGCCGCCGCTCGCCGTAAGCGGCTTTAAACGTACCCCGATTCGAGAGCGCACGACGGGCGCGCCTGGTCGTTATCGGGGTCGAGGTCGGCGGGCGCTTCGGTGCCGAAGCTGCCGCCTTCCTTCGCCACCTTGCCCGGCACCGTGCGGCCAGCCTCCCCCCACGGCTCCGGCTGCCGCCTGCGCAGGATGGGTCCAGCGCTGGTCCGGCATCCTCGCAGTCGCCGCCATGCGTGCCTTCGCGGCGTCCCTTGTGGAGCTGCCGCCTGGGGGTGACATTTGCGATGCGGGAGAGGCACCCGACCTCCACGAAGTCTTCGCTGAGGTCCGAGGCGGCCCCCCGCATGTCGCAAGCCGCATGCCGGCGCCCTGAACCGAGTCAGCCCGTAGGCCGCAGCGTTGGTGCACTGGGACCGCGGGCGCTGTTCGAAAAGAGGCGTGCAGAAAAAAATCCCTGAAATGCCCTTGACCCCGAATTCGAGCATGTGAAGCGAAACCGCAACGTAATCCCGGCGAGAGCTTCAGCCGCCTTCTTTTCAATTCAGCGTTTGTTTGCGGGTGCAAGCCCGACGGCAGGGCTACGATGCTCCCGCTTGGGACGCGCTGCTGCAGGCGCGAAAGCGCGTTTGGGGAATTTCTGCGAGGCCACTCGACGACAAGCAGGGTTTCCAACCCCTCGTGCCTTTGAGGGTCGCCCGACATGTAGACATCCATCCTGAGTGCCACGATCAATTCGTGGCCGAAGCGGTTTCGGACATGCTGAGCGCTGTTACACCCTTTGCGTTGCCGGTTGCTTCGCCCAGGCACCTCCGACTGGGGACGTTGCCCCCCAACTGAAAGCCAGCTCCTGCATGCAGGAGCGGGACGGGATATGTGGTCATAAACCCCGACGCCGTCGACACTCAACACTGTCGTCCGGGTTTCGGATGCTCGCACCGCGGCTGCAGCCAGGCGCCTCCCAGAGTTGTACTGGCTGGGGCCTGTTGTGCCACAAGTGAACGCATGCGTGCTCCAACAACGTCTCGCCCAGGTCACAGTCGCCGCTGTGCGGATCGCTGGGGCGGCACGGGTCTCGCACGAAGCGGCAGGCCTGACGTTCCAGCGGCCGCCCGTTCGGAACCTAAGCACGACCAGCTTCTGTGGCCCGCCCCGCACGAGCTCCGGCTACGCAGTGACCCTGCGGCGCTCAGTCACGAACGCGTAAGTGGGGGTAGACCAGGGTGGGGTCGCAGCACTGCGCTCGCCCATTGCTCATCGCTCGCGGGGGCGGTCGTGCGGGCCACCCACTGCTGCGGAACGGCTTGGCCTTCCGCTCCAACTGCCCCTGCGACTAGCACCCACGCTCGCTCGACGATTTTGCCCGCCTGGCCTGCCGAGGAGTCCTGTGCGCAGGCACACGAGTCCGTGCTCGGTAAGGCGATCTACTTCCCCGCCGCAGCCATCTCCGGGATTGTGGTCTATGGAGTTTTGTTGCTGTTAACTCATCGGTTGCCTAAGAACCATCCCCGGCATGTGCACATGTTTTCAGAGAGCAAAGGGAGCCGAGTCTCAGGTCCGACATGCAGCCAATGGTGACGTGGAGGACGTGTCAGATTGCAATCAATGCAGCGGCCGTGATCCTCGGCCTGGCATGAACGTCCTGTAACCTGGGCGTTTCCTGATGCCTTGTTCGTTCGCATCCTCGTGGAAAAATGAACGTGCAAATGATATGGCCTTAGCAACGACCGAAGTAACATCAAGGGACCTCATGGTCGACTGCACTGCTTGAGCTGCTTTCCACCCCCTGGATGGACTAATGTCAGCATGAAGTGTACAGGTTTTTCGGCACAGCGAGCTTGATCCCGCAGTACATGCCATCAGGTTAGCTGAACGAAACCGGCTATGTTTTGCGCATGCCCCAGGCAGATGGCAAGCTTCTGCGCAGATGCTTGCCATCTGCGCAGAAGTGCTCAACATGACCAGCATGACAGTCAACACAGTGCATGGCGAACCATAGTATCAGGCCATTTCTTGTTAGAGTTCGGTTGGGGCTTGGAAAGCTATGGTGCTGGATGCTTGTGTTTCTATAGGCCGTAGGGTTTCCTGTGCACAGCATAAAATCAATTTTGTAAGATGCCGTGATGCCTTCAACCGCTTGTCAGCAAAGGAATTTCTAGCCCATTGTTCGTCCGGACACACAGCATGAAGAGACGAACTGCGTGCAGTGTTCCAGGAAACATGGGCATGTGTGCAACGTTTGGTCCGATGAGGAGATGTAGTGCGACTTTGGGCTGGTCGTTTTGCCAGCTTTCCACGGCTTCCAGCGATGATTTCCTTTCAGATGTTCATCCGTGCATTGGGCACACTCCCAATATGGCATCCAGCCTTGGCCGTAGTTCCCGTTCTTTGTGAGCTTCAGGTCCTATTGGCTTCCGGGGAGACCATAGGGGTAATCGAGGTGGCATTGTTTCCTGCTGTTCCAGCCGTGTTCGTGCTTTTTCATTGCACGTGCGTCTGGCCTTGTCGTGATGTCCCTGAGTAAGTTGTCGTCATGTCACAATGCGGATTCATGTGGATCAGCCTTGATGGATGAAGCTTTGGCGGTCATTTGCGGGGGACCGGTGTTGCATGGCAATTTCGAGAATGTCCTTTCGATTTTGAGTTCATGCCCATGCCCGAGGAAGATTTGATGCGGACGGCAATGTGTGCCCGTGGGCATGCGTCATCTCATGCCGGAACAGGGCGAGTGATGGAAGCGGCAACCGACGTGGCACTTGAGGGCAGGCACCGCATGCATTTCGGCAGGTGACTGTTTCTGGTGTTGGGGAGGCCGTGGTGTCCTGACAAGACTCCTGTACAGATAAGGAGAAGTTGCAGCACAATTCTTGCACGGGCCTTGTCTGGCGCAAAGTGTTCTTCTTGTCAAATCTAGCAGGCCGGGCGGGACCCATGAAGCAAGCAGTTATGAAGCAAGCAAAGCAAGAATCCCGGGGTTGAAGAGCATCGTATGATCGTATGCACCTGGCGTTCGTCAACCGTGTTTCACGCATGCGACAACGTCGCATACATGAAGCATTTGCCCAATGCTGTGGCGGCGTTGAGCCACCGGCTCGTGACCTCCGCTGTTTCTCCTGGTGCTGCACACGTCGAGCTTGGGATTCAGCATGTTTGCTGCACAACATCTTGCCTCACCGCACTCAGCCCACACTGCTCATGTCGAGCAAGGGATGTTGCCATCGAGCAGGCAGTCATATAAGTGAGATTCGCCAGAATTTGGTGGTACCATCGCGGCAGCACGCTGCTTTCAGGTGTGCAGCGCAGTGGAACGAGCCTACATCAATTGCCCAGTGACGGCAGCATGAAGGGATGGCTAAAATGTGCACGAGTGCTTCGGTGCCTTCCGGCTGTCTGGAGCTGTATGCATGGTTTTTCTCGTGGGAAATGTCGCATATTTGAGCAAGGTCGTGGAGTAGGTCCTGTAGGACAAAATTTTGACAAACGACATTGAAACTGAAATGGAATATTGATTGGGGCATGAGCTCGGAGGGCTCGTGATCGTCATGTCGACAGCTTGTGCCAGGTTCGGCGTAACTCGCATTGTGCCATCTGCCTTCACTGCAGCCGTGCCGCCGCAGGTACGCATGCCGGGAATTGGCCCATACCGCCAACGCGAAGGAAGGGCCAAAGGGCTCGAGTGGCCCAGTGCAGACTTGAAGCTGACATTCCCTTGCGTTGTCTCACTTTGACCATGACTGATCGTTAGCAGACGCCTCTCTCTGAGCTCACGGGCATGTGGCGCATGATGCTTGGAATCCATGGGTTCGTTTAAAACTTCAGTAATTATGTCAGGAAGGGTCGTCGGCGGAGCAACTCGTCTCAGTGGGAAGCGGCCCTGTTCGAAACCAAGGATGCTGCACGCATGCACCTGATGGCTAGACTTCGCCGGGACAGGGGGCCCTGCTCCCGGCATAGCCACTTGAGGTAACTTGCGAAGTCATTTGTGACTTCATTCTGTTTGAGCCGGTTCCTGGAAAGTGATAGGTGCAGCGGCAACACCGCATTTCAGAAACCCCAGCGCAAGGTTTCCAAAGCTGCCCAATGAGACCAGAAATCGAAGGCACAACACAGGGCAACGCACAGTTGAGGTCACCTGGGGTGATCCTCACTGTTCAGCTCCTCAAGTGTCGCAACTGTCGCTGCAGCTTGCTTCTATGCGAGACTGTCTGATACCCAAAATTGCGAGGGAAGGTGCCTGTGGTGCGAGAGTTTTCAAGGTGCCGCCCTTCTCGCAATGTCTTCGTGCCCGCCGGAACCCTCATGCAGCACTTAGCTCTCCGTTACTTGTGCGCTTTGGCACTAGTACTCCAGCTTAGGCGTGGGCCGGGCTGGCAGGAGTGACAATCTCAAGCGCAGTCGCTACTGTCATCGCGATCAATGGAACAGAGGTTTGTCGAAGATCAGGTCGCTTCAGAAATTTGGCTTTTGCTGCTGTCGGTGCTCTAGGTGTAGATGCCCTTTCATGTCAAGTCATTAACTATTGAACTATTGATTGTTTACTTTCCATATGGACAGAACCTTTTGTCGTCATGGTGCGCCTTCACTCCGACTTTTGTCGGTTTGCCTCGCGGGGTTGCCAGGTGATAGCTTGCGCGCAGCTGTCACACCCAAGTCCCCGAAAAATCCCGGCACGCCACGGAAGTCCAAGTGCACTGCTGTTAACATCGATCTGGCTTTGCGCGTGCCCGGCGCCATGTCTTGCGTGCATGCGAGCGACCACTCACACATTGGGTCAGGGTGTTTTGCCAGCTACTGGTGCTGGTCTTGTCCGACAGTCAACATGGAAGTGCACACCAGGTGTTAGTGTGGTGTTGTGCACCGTCGACCTGCAGGATGTACGGTAATTAGTGATGTGATACGTTCTCATCCAGTGCCACGCTGGCACACGTTTCGGTTGGCACCGGCATGTGCCAAAGTATGTGGTTCCAGCGAAAACAGCTGGCTGTGCATGTTTTCAAGCATCAGCTGCACTAGCCCAGGAAAGTTGAGTCGGGCACGCAAGCAACACGAAGAAAACAGCCTTCCGACATTTGCCGGGCTACAGCATGCATAAATGGCATAACATTGCATAACTGCATGACTGGCATTTTACCAAGATACCTCAAACGTGCACTCGACGGGTACAAGGCAGGGGGCAGGCTCAGGATGTTGGCTACCTCTGCGTCGTGCAAGTGCCTCAATTTGCAGAAACCGTTGCAATTCCGCAGCCGCGGGGGGAGAGGGGGTCTTGTGAGGGCAATAAGGCAATGTCGGCAATGTTGCTTCTCGTCGGGCATGGGCCCGACATGAGCGGCCCTCAGTCACAGACTGTTGTGGCGGCGAGTCTGGAAAGAAGAACCTGAAGGAACACTGCCGGGATGATCGGAGGTTGCTTGCCGTGTCGGCCATGTCGCTCGGCAGGCCGCCGTGCAAGCTGAGGCGCACGCCCAAGAGGCTTGTCCGGCAAAGGTCTTCCGTGGAATGAGTGGTGTTGGGATTTTGGCTGCCGCCGGCTGGCGCTGTTGCTACAGAACGTCGTGCAGAGTGCCCCTTTCACCTTGCTGGATTCAATGGGAGGGATGGTGACACTGGCGGACTGTGACGGCGAGGTTTTGGAATTTCTAAACTCCGTCTGTGCGTTTTCATCCGACACAGCTTTGCCAGCCATGCTGGCGGCTGCAGTGAGAGGTGACCGCTGAACTGTCGCCTCGAACGTGTCGGAAGATCTGGAAAGTACACGAGGATACTTGTGACGGCACGTTCGAAAACTGGTTGCCAGAAGTCAGAATTGAGACGTGAGCCAAATTGCCTTTTGTAGTGGGCCCAGATTCTCCAAAGGGTGGTGACAGTCACACGTTGTCCCGACCTGTGTGGCAGCCTCGCAAAAGGAGCCGTGTTCGAGCCTCTCGGCGACGCCAAGCGGGTGACCTTCACCTGCAGTGGCTGCAGCCGACACTGCACAGGTGTGAGGGTAGGTGACCCCGTGTCCTTGTCATTGCATCGGTCATGGTTCTTCGTAGCTGGGGACACTGATGCCAGGGCACCTGCAGGTGCAGTCCTCTGCGACGTTGAAACGAGCAGGCAAGTGCACATGGAAATGTGGATCATGTTGCCAGCAACTGAACGTAACGACTATGACTATGCTATCTGCGATTTCGGCAGTCATTGGGGCACCATCCGGGGTGATGAAAGCATACCTTGGTGCATGTGCTTGTGGCGGGTCGTGGAAAATGTGCTCAGCTCCCGTGTAGCATCTCGTTCGGCAGCACCACGGCGGAAACAACGAGAAAAGAACAAACAACAGGATGGCCGGCTCTGTGCGGTGCGGTTCGCCAGATCAGGAAGCTGGAAGCCGGAAAAGAAGCTGTCACGGAAGCTTTCCCGTCATAACGCAGCTTCGCAAGTGCGTCGTGTGCCACCCTGCATTCCATGGTTGCGTCCTGTGAAGCAGCGCAGGTTCTAAGTGGTACAACTTTACTTTATACATGCAGTCATTATGCATCTAACTGCAGGATGCTGTGAGCTGATTTTCAACGCGGGGGTTTGGGTCCCAACCGAGATGGCATCCATGCAAGCGGACTGGAGCTTGGTGAGATTCAAGGCTTAGGGGATCTCTGCAACCCATGCGTG
Source organism: Symbiodinium sp. CCMP2456 (assembly GCA_905221635.1). Lineage (NCBI taxonomy): Eukaryota > Dinophyceae > Suessiales > Symbiodiniaceae > Symbiodinium > Symbiodinium sp. CCMP2456. The sequence goes on along the minus strand of CAJNDV010037153.1, from coordinate 6,052 downwards.
CCCATCGTACATGAGCATCGGCTTCAAGCATGTGGAAGGCTCTGGAACCGTGCGTGGCATTTGGGACGCAGGTGCGCCGTAGCCTTGATCGGTGTTGCACTTGCGAAATGTAGCTCGGTCTGAGCCACAACGCGGCATCCACTAGTGTAGATTGAGAGGACCGTGACCGGTCACTGCATCCCGACGGACACAGGATTGCTAGAATTCCTGTTTGTCGCTGCCAGTCGATTTTGCGCAGCAGGCGTTTTGCCAGCAATGCGTCCGCGTTTTCTGTCCGAATGCTGCAGAACTTCAGAGCTGGCAGAGCATGCCTTTCTTGAAGCTGTACTTGGGCCCCGCCAGTCTTTCGATGCCACCCGGCACGCTTTCCTGGCCGTGTGCATGTTGATGCTTGAAGAATCTTGAAGACATTTGGAGGTGTTGGGCCTTGTGTCTCGTAGACCGAGGTCCGAGGATTGCAAACCTGCGGTCAGCACTAGGCATGGGAAAGGCTTCACGTCCTGGACCTGATACCTGGACTTCTGCAACCCACACAAGTAAACCATGTCTTACACCCTTGCGCGGATGTCAGTGGAGACAATCAGCTTCGCAGTGCATTAGCGGCAGGTTTTGGTCGGTCTCGGTTTTTCGTACGAAAGTTTTAGCCGCGCCGGGCAATCTGAACCATGTTTGATTCAGCCACTGCCGGAAGCAGCTCGTACATCTTGGTCGGTTTTGGAGACCGATATGCAATTCTATGGAGCGGTCAGAAGCTTAGGATGTATAGGGTTCGCTCTAAACTATTGCGAGCCTCTGCCCAATCGGCCCAATCTGTAAACCATCCAACCGAAGCAGTTGAACGCAAACCGGAGCCACTAGTTTGATTTGGTGCTGACCTGCCCCGCCACGACTCGATAAACGGCAGCTAAGCGGTGCTTGCAGGGGGACTGTCCCTGGCTTTGAGCTGAGGTGTCAGTGTGACGAGATGATGAGAGAGGGATCTTTGCAGGATCTCGCGATCTTCTGACAAAAGGCACAGGCCAGAAAGCGCAAGCGTGGAGCCAGGGTCTGGGCCCTAGGCGCCACGCGCTGAAGGTGGCGGCCTCGGCTGGGCGGTGGGTTGCTGCCACCGTGTGTACGCATGTCTGTCTCTCGCCGGCCCGTGTCGCGATCGCGCGCAGACGAGCAGCGTTCGCTTCGTGTCGCCATGGCCTGTTCAAATTGAAGCCTAAAGCTGGGCTAGCCGCCTGTCTTCTCTTGCGGATGTAGTGCCCCGCGTGAGGAAGTAAAGTGGCCGGTCAGCATGCACAGGCCTTTCCGAAAAGCTGTCGCCTCTCGGACGTTCAGCGCCAAACGAGCGAAGGCGCACGCATGTCTTTACCGTTGCCCGTGATGGTGGGGCACGGTGCTGCCACCGCATCTGTTGCTACTACATCTCACCGTCCACATTATTGCACGAGCGAGGTTTTTGATACTGGCTGACTGTGTCTGGATATACCTGCTGGTGCATGCCGTGGAACTAGACTAGAGGCATGATGCGTGTCGGCCGACTGGCCACTACATTACTGCATGTGGGAGTGCAGGTCTCAGTTGGTTGTAAGCTATGCATGGTTTGCTATAGAGGATGTAACTACTCTGCCTGTTGGTGCCCGATTCTAGCACCCACTTCTCGCAAAGGGACAGGCTCCTGCCGGTGCCTTTGCCGGGTTTGGAAGAACTCGAGGCTAAGGTGCTGCAGGCTAAGGCAAGCCTTCTCCACAGCAAGATCCGTGCGGCCGAAACAGAAGCAGACCAGCCGTGAAGCACACGGTCAGTCTTCGCTGTTTCACCGTCCGTCTGCATTATCGTCGAGCCGCGTCTGCATCTCCACCGGAGGTTACGGGCATGTCGACATCGGCATACTGCTGCCAAGTGCAGTGGCAGAGAAGCGGACGCTGTGCGCAACAGCAGCATCCATGGCTGCTCTGCTTTCACACAGGCAGGCGTCATGATGTAACGCTAGTAACCAGGCGAGGGATCGGCAATGCCCCTGTGCTTCCGAGGGCGTTTTGCGGAAATTGCGCCCGCATCCCAAACACAGATGGGCTGACAGGCAGCGGCACTGCAAGCAGCTTCATGTTGGCCATGCAGCTCTTTCAACACAGCCTGTTGTGGCACAGTTTGTGTCGGCTGCATGTCTCCAGCTTGTTCCAGCAACACTAGTACGAAGCCGTTGAACATGCACCACCCAAAGCATAGTCGGCAAACCCCTGCACGGTGGCAGTCAGTCCGCCTGTTTGCAGGATTTCGCGCCGCAGGGCAATGTCACATGAGTCACATGTCCAGGGTCCGGGCAAGCCCAGGCATAAATGGCTCAGTTGCGCGTCAAGCTCATCGAATCCGAGTCCAACGGCGAAGCTTGTGGCATCATTCAAAGTCGGATAGTGATTCAAGAGCACGGGTGTGGTGCGGAAGGGGCACGGGAAAGCACATTTAATATGAGCACAGTTTGCGGAGCTTTGTGGACTTCGTTTTCAGCTTCAATGCGATCTCATTGTAGGAAGGATGTCAAGGTAAGGATGAGCACATAAGTTCTCGGCATTTTCGCACGTTTGTTTGGCTTACCAAGGCATGCCGCCAGTTTTGAGCAAGTCGTCTGCAATCGCTCAGAGACACACCCAAGTGCCATCAATGCAAGGCCTTTATTCTTGGATGTTTCCGTGCAGACAGGCCCGCTGGCACACTTCAGACAGATCTGACTTATGAGGGAAGCTTGCCAAACTTGCTTCCATTGCAACGATTCGTTCCGTTGTGGGCTTTGCAGCGGTTCTTCTTCGTACATCCGAAAGCGTTTCCACCTCCACGTGCTCGTGCATATCAGTTTGACCAGACTGGGCCGGTGAAGCTAAGCGGGATGGAGGCCAGGTGTGAATGGCGCGGGTGAGACCGATGCGGGCATGTGCCATGTGCGCCTCACCCTTTAAGTCATGTCGAGGCTCTTGGCCGCGGGCTCCTTGGCTCTGGATGTCACCGCCAGGGAAAGCCGCCCTAAACCATGTACGTGGTGCATAGCACGGAGGGCCTTTCCCGAATTTCGTTCGCACCGATGCGCAAGTCTGTCGCGGCAGTGCAACAAGCCGCCACAAAGCGGGCACCTTGGAGCAAATCCGAGAGCCTGCGTCTAGCAAAGCCATGCCCAAGGTTGCCAAGACGAGTTCACTGTAGGCTCGTCATAGCTGAGCAGGCGATTCGCCGACGCGCAAGCCTCGAGCCTTCTGCCAGGCCTTCTCTTACTTGCCAGTCCTGCTCTAGGTTGAGGCAGTAAATTTCCAGGTGGCCGCACTTGCCAAAGCCAGGAGTTCTTGGATCAGAAAACAAATTTGATGGCTGTGCACAGGCATGGCTTTGTGAGCATTTCGTTCCGGGCGTTGTCCAGCGAGGAACCTCCAACAGGGCCACATCTCAAGGTTTGCAGGGCTCCCAGGTCACAGTAGCGAGCAGGTCAATCCCACGTCCAGAAGAGTTTTCTCAGTGAGACGGCCTTGTTAAGACAAAAGGGATAAGGTTAAGCCTCCATGAAAACATCTGTGTGGGGATGCCGGCTAGGCACACACGGTTGGCGAAGATTAAGAAATAATTGGGAATCCTCTGTATCTCGTCGGTCTCTCGTTTTCTGCTTGTCCGGTGCGCTGGAAGATGCAGTTGGCTTCTGCCTGCATGCGTGCGCCGTGCGAAAGTTGCCGGCAGGCGCAGCAAAGCTGTACATGTCGTCAAAACAGGTCGTTTCCCTATCTGTGAAGTGGTCGCATCTTTCGCAGGGAATCCGCAGGCCTGAGCGTCGGCGTGACATGCGCCGACCACGATTCTTCAGGAAAGCATGGCTTCAACCGCGCAATGCAATGTGTGACATGACCCCCGCCATTTCTTCTGCACGACACCGGAGCCTGATCTGTTGACGTGAGTGCCGGGACAACGAAGAGGTTGCTGTGCTCGGTGGGCTCGCTGCGGTGGCCCAGGTGGGCAAACCGACGGGTGAGAGGTGTTTGCAAGGGAGGACACATCGGGAATTCTGGCATACAAAGGATGCAAACGGCAAGGTGCTTGCGAAAAATGTCTCATGCAATCGCCCTCTCTTGGACCCCAACACCGCCTGCCGTCGTCTAGGAGGCCCTGTTCTCATGACACAAGGCTTTTTCGAAACACGTGCCGTGACCATCCAACTGCAGACAAGCGCCGACGTGGTCGACTTGAGGGCGGAAGCCGAAGACCTTTCGCTTTACGACTTCGCATTGCATTGCGCCCTCTCCTTTTAAATGCAACCTCTCCTTCAATTCCTTCGAGACCTTCTGGCGATTCGGAGACCCACACAACATTTCGTTTCTCATCCTCAGAGGCCCTGTGTTCAATTTCTTGACGGCTTACGGCAGAACAGCGTTGCATTCAACTTATCTTCTTTCGAGAGCCCGCTTTTGTACGAAACCTGAGCATCTGCACCCCGCTTGAGCGCTTGCAACGCCTGGCACAGCCATCCTGCATGTGCCATGGCTGCAGGCAAGCTCTTGCGAGGCTTCGTCAGGCTTCTCACGGGTATGCCCGTTAAGTTTCAAATCCTGCTGACTGAAACGTCCGCTTTGGCTGGGCCGCAAAAGAAGCGACCGGTGTGAGTTCTTGTAAGCAGATGTTCTGGTTAATACTGATTCAATTTACGGCTTCTTCAGAATCGCTGCGTCGCGCTCACCTGTTTGGACGCGTGGTTGCTTGAGATGCTGGGCTTGAAGATGTTCTGCGAGGGTTGGCAAGGCTTCGCTGGGAAAATACGCGACTGAAGCGAGAAGTTCTTAAAAACACATGAGACTGGGCAGGCGACTGTCCTTGTGGAAGCCATCGTTCTAGGCCCCGATCAAACTTTCTGCAAGTGTACCAAATGTGGTTCATGGCTTTTAGAGGGTCAGGGTCTGGGAGTGCGCGAGCCTTGTCGTTTACATCTATTGTGGATTCACAATGCCCATGCACGACTAGGAGTTTGCGAGTTGTCGTTTGCCGAGAACGGTTGCAACATTATGAGGAGGTCGAATGTAGGTCAGGCTGGAAGCAAAAGGGCGCTTTTCGGTGGTGGGCTGAGTGTGGGCCTAGATTCCAGGAAGACAAGCATGGACCGCAATCCGGAGCCGTTTTGCCGAATGTGGTCTGTATGATGTCAGCTCTTGTTTTGTAGTTGCTGTAGTTTGTCATCTCCATGTCAAGAGCCTCTTTAGCCAAAAGAAGGTGTCTGCAAGGATTTGAAGGAGAAATCTGCGGTCAGTTGTGGTTTCATGGCTGGGCGGTTGGCGTACAGAGGACCAGAGGCGACGCTTGGCGATAGATGTTGCTGACCAGGATGTGAAGTGTGCGTGCAATCTTTGCTGACATTGATTTGACCTTAAAAGCACAAAGGTGATGATGCAGCCGAGGAGCCAAGATGGTGTGGAAGCCAGCTTCTCAGTGCAGGCAGGGCTTTTACCGCTACTGAAGTGTGTCTCTTTGCTTTCGCTTTTCAGCTTCACCAGGGGCTTGTCAGCCGAAGCATCTTTGTAATGTCTTCAATCTCAACAGCCTGTCAAAGCGAAAGTCCGAATAGCAAGCGGTGTCGGGTTCGGAGGCCGAAGCTTTTTTGGGGATGCCATAATCCAAGTTTGAGCATCTGGAAGCGATGATGGCGGCATATGAAACCTGGAAACACAGGACTTCTGGGTGGCGAGCCCTCAAGGCTGCATAGATGGAGCGCAGGACTCAAACCGAGGTCACGTTGTCGAGACAGCTCCCTGGAGCATGCTTTGTTGTCGTTACAGCGTGTCCAGGTGAGTCGAAACAGTACTGTAGTCGAAACACATAGGATGGGGGGAGTTGGGTTTTGTGGAAACATTGCTCGGCCAAGCACTACTACACTTGTTAGAGATGGTATTATACCAGCATCCGTTTTAGTACCAATATATTCGTTTGTACCGGTGCTGGGCTTTTACTGGTAGAAGTAATGGCAGTAGGCAAGTTCCTCGGGGTTTGCCGAAGACCAGTAGTGGGAAGCAGGTGCAACAGAAGAAGTTGTTGCAAGAGCTCG
>CAJNDV010037152.1:98913-113266 GCA_905221635.1 Symbiodinium sp. CCMP2456 | reverse complement strand
CCGTGAGTAAAAAGAGGGTTCAGCGCGCTGCTGCTGTGTTTTTACAGTTAGGCTCATGTTAAGCCTAACTCCTGTCGGCTGCGCTTATCCGACAACCCTCACCTCTGGAAGCGGAAGAGAAATCCGTAAATCTTAGGGGCGCTGACGAATGCCATGGCTTACTTAGAAAGGCAACTGTACTAGCCTGACCTTACCTGAGCCGAGAGGCTTACGAACACCAACATCAGCACCACCAACAACAGCAGCATCAGCGCCACCAACAACAACACCAGCAGTGTCAGCCGCAAGAGCAACAACAGAAACAACAACAACAGCAGCAGCAGCAGCGGCAGCTGCACCGTTTGTCGAGCAGCTTCTTTGGAGGCTTTGGGTCAACCAACATTTTGGTTTAGGGCTTGGGTTTTCCCAACCATTTCTTTCGTTTAGGGTTTCAGCGTCTCCTTTTAAGGCTTGGGGTTTGCGAATCGCAACTTTTTTGCAGGCTTTGGGTAACTTTTGGTTTTCCCAACCATTGCTTTTGTTTAGGGTTTCAGCGTTTCCTTTTCGGCTTTGGGGTTTGTCAATAGCAGCTTCTTTGCAGGCTTTGGGGTCAACCAACAGCCCCTTTTAGGGTTTGTGGCTCCCGACCATTCCTGTTGTTCAGTTCAGGGTTTCAGCATCTCCTTTCAAGCTTTGGGGTTTGGTTTGTCATTAGCATCTTCTTTGCAGGCTTTTGGGCCAACCAGCTTCGTTTCAATTTCCTTTAGGGTTTTGGGGTTTGTCCGTAGTCAACCAACATCTCTTTTAGGGTTCGGGGTTTCCCAACCATTGCTTTTTGTCTAGGGTTCCAGCGTCTCCCTTTAGGGTTTGGGGTTTGTCAGTAGCAGCTTCTTAGCAGGCTTTGCGTCAACCAACAACCTCTTTTTGGGTCTGCGGTTTCCAAAGGGCAACCAACATGTTTTTGTTTTAGGTTCCTACGTTCACAGAGGGTGGTTTTGAGAAAGTGCTTGCTCGTCGCACCGCTTCTGCCCAACCACACACCATGCAACAACAGCTTCGCTTGCCGCTAATTTTTTTTACCCACCCGCCGTCACCTTGGACTACGCGCAAGCTTTCTTCGCCCTCAGCTGTGCGATCGCTGCCCGCTTCAACTAGCTCTTTTGCTGTTACGACTTTCCTACTTGTACGCTGTTGCTTCATAATGTATGCTTCGATACGCGCTTTTGCGAACTACTGCACAGCAGCCTGCTTCGAGGCCCGCTTTGACCAGAGGTCGCACGGGTCCATCAGCTTTGGAGCTGCAGTCGTCTATCCGGCAAGCCGAAACAAACTGAGCGAGAGCATTCTTTGTCGGCCTTCTTTACCTGCTGCTTTGTAATCTTTTTGTCGACTCGCTTTGCTTAGACGCAAGAAAGCCGTAGCCTTTTGTTGTTGCGTGGTGGAACGCTTTCCTGAAGCAGCTTCTTGGCAGGCTTTGGGGTCAACCAATATTTTTGTTTAGGGTTTGGGTTTTCCCAACCGTTTCCTTTTTGGGTTTCAGCATCTTCTTTTAGGCTTCGGGGTTTGTCAATAGCAGCTTCTTTGCAGGCTTTGGGGTCAACCAACCTTTTTTTTAGGGTTTGGGGTTTCGCAACCCTGTTGTTCAGGGTTTCTGCATCTCATTTAAAGGTTTGGGGTTCGTCAGTAGCAGCTTCTTTGCAGGTTTTGGTTTTGGGTTTCCCAACCATTGCTTTCGTTTAGGGTTTCAGCATCTCCCATCTCCCTTTCAGGCAGCAGTTTCTGTGCAGGCTTTGGGTCAACCAACATCTCTTTCTAGGGTTTGGGTTTTCCCAACCATTTCCGTTTTTGGGGTTTCAGCGTCTCCTTTTAAGGTTTGGGCTTTGTTAATATCAACTGTTTTGCATGCTATGGGTCAACCGAACCAACATCTGTTTCTGGGGTTTGGATTTTCCCAGCCATTTCTTCTTTTAGGGTTTCAGCGTCTCCGTTTAGGCTTTGGGGTTTGTCAATACCAGCTTCTTTGCAGGCTTTGGGGTCAACCAACAATTTTTTTAGGGTTTGGGGTTTCGCAACCGCTCCTGTTGTTCAGGGTTTCTGCATCTCGTTTAAAGGTTTGGGGTTCGTCAGTAGCAGCTTCTTTGCAGGCTTGGGGTCAACCAACATGTCATTTTAACCATTCCTTTGTTTTAGGGTGTCAGCATCCCCTTTTAGGGTTTGGGGTTTGTGAATAGCAGCTTCTTTGCAGGCATTGGGTCAAGCAACGTTTCTGTTTAGGGTTTGGGTTGTCTCAACCATTCCTTTTGTTTAGGGTTCCAGCATCTCCTTTTAAGGTTCGTTTGTCAAGAGCACCGCGCCCCACGGCGCGGCCTCTGGCCGCGGCCCCCGGCGGCGGCCCGCGGCCCGCGTGCCGCGGCCACGCTCGCGGCACCGCCAAAAAACTTTTACCCCTATTTTACCGTATAACAGTATGTATGTTCATCCACAACGTGGTGAACTTTGCAAGGTAAGACTGAACGGAATATGCTGTGCGAGACGAAATGACTGTTGGCTTTCCTTCGAGCTTTTTGTGCGGCAGACTGGCGTTAATTTGAACCTGGTGTCTTCGTGACATTTGCGGTGAATATCTGTTTTGATGCAGTGAGAGCGTGAAATCTGTTTTGCATCAGCAGAGTTCTTCACGCGATGTTCATGTATGCAACAAAGATTGCCAATCGCCAGCACCCAAGTGCCCGCTGGGAACTTTCGGGGCGTGGAGGGGCGTGCGGGCAGCAGTTTGAACCGGGTTCTCCTGAAAATTTGGGAGAGGCGGGAGAGGGTTCAGTTTTTTTCGGCACGCAATATGTATGGAAACGCAGGCTGAGCCTGTGTATGTATGTTCTCGGAATTCCCCAACTTGACATGGTCTCGACATGTTCGGATGTCCCGATTGTCCGGAATTTTCGTAGGAACTGGGCTCCAGTACACGTGCAGCATAAAAACTGTATCATGCAACTTGGTGATGCGTTTCGACAGAGGCGCAATTGGTTACCCATACGTCAGCACAGGCACGACAAACAGTTGATAAACAAGCAGAGCGAAACCAACCTCGTAAAAAGTTCGAAGCAATGACCATGAGATCCAATAACAGACGAGGCCCTGCCGTTTGTTGCGACTTCCAGACTTGCCCATGTATTTGCACGAGCGGCGTCAATATCACAGGTTTTCCTGCATGGCCTCGTCGACAGGCCACGTCCAAGCAGCGCCACGAGGTGTGAAAATCATGTCTTTGCCAGGTCAGAACTCTCTTGTTCCTGGCCAGCACAGCCCTTGTTAGCACTGTAGTTACCACTGTCTTCGTTCCTGTACGGGCCCAAGTTGGGACGACTCCAACAGACTGCGGCATCTCAGCGCAGCCCCTGATGCCAGGCTGGCTCGAAGACCGGTGTTTTGTCCAGTCGAAAGACCATTCGGGCAGCAGAAGGAAAGCAGTCTTGACCTAAGGCGAGGCGCCAGAAGGGAGAGGTCGGTCGGGTAATGACGACGTTACCTGAGGTCGGAAGAATACGACCAGTACGATTGGCAACGTGTCTCAGGACACGTCAGCGCAAAGGTGAGCATCCATGTCTTGATAGTCCACGGAGGATCTTCCAGGAACGTCCAAGAGGCAGCCGATCAGCTCCTCAACTGAGCTTGTCACGTAGCATAGCGCATGCTGAAAGAGGTCTTGCCGGACTTGGCCGACTTGCCGGATTTGCCGGACTTCGGCACCGAGGAAGAGGAGCCGATTCTTCAACACTCCTTCGTTCCTTCGTTCTGAGATGGTGTCAGGAAGTGAGCGGTGAAGGAGAGGTCAAAGCAAAAGTCCAGGCCCTTGTGAACGGGGCGTTGCAGCGCAAGCCGACGGCGGCTTTTCTGGGTCTGCTGCTCCCAACAAGTTTGGGGCAGCTCACTATGGTTGCACTTTACAACCCGGCCCAAAACTGCCAGAGCTTTCGTGTCGCTTGCTCGTAACGTCCTGGCAGAAGTGTATAGCATGCATCGCAAGAAGGCCCAAGTTAATAAACATGCCTCAGAAGCAAGATCCGAACAGCAAAACGAACTAGCTGACGGACACGACGCGGAACAGCTCACCGGCGAGCATCAGCGGCTCACGGCTCAGCGCTCTAGTGGATCTAGTGGATCGCGGCTGTGTTAGAGGTGCGGGAGGTGAACCTGCCGGACCTGCCGGGCCTCGCCCGGCCCCAAACGCGCCCAAGCGCGCATCAGGAAATGCAGCTGCCAGCATCCGCAAGCCCTGCCTCTCAGGACGAAGACCTTTTGCCCCCGGGGCTCGGAGCTCGGAGACGTCGCCCGCTGAACCCAAAACATAACAAGACGAGAGCAGAGGCCGAACCCGTGGTCCGACGGCGGCCTGGGCCCGGAGCCGAGCCGGAGTTTTTGAGCACCGAGGGCCGGGCCCGGGCCGGGCCCGGCCGGGCCCTCGCTAGCGAGGCTTCCTGGAATGGACGGGCATCTGGGCTGGACTGCTGACCGTGGTGCTGGCCGTGGGTGCCGGTGGCTCCTGGATCATCGCCAGGCGCGGGCGCTTCACGTGGGCATGCGGGGAGGGCCCTGGCTCGCAGGCTGCAGCTCGAGCCCGAGGTCGCTGGCCAGCTGTCGGCACCCGAGAGGTTTTTTTCTGGAGGCTCTAACGTTGCCCGTTCAAGTTCGCTCAGCTTGGACTTCTTGAAGCCTCTGCTCAACGTGTACCAGCTGCTTTTCCTGGCCAGGGCCAGGGCCCCCAGGGCCCCGAAAACTCACCTCTCACAGACAGCACCCTCACAGCCCAGGTCTTGCTAGCACAGTTCCCGAAGGCAAATCCCATGCCACGACCACAAGATGTGATTGTGCGCTGCCTGCCAGCTCAAGACGACGGATTGGCCCTATGCAATCTGCCACTATCCGACCGAGTTCGTCCTGGGTCCCACGCGCGGCACTCAGAAGGAGACTCAGAAGAAGCTGCGCGGACTGGTTGGCAGCATCGTTCCAAGGCGCATGATTCTAAAGCCTGAAGCTGGTGTAGATGTGCCGTGGCAGCTATTCAAACGCGCCGTTTTTTGCCTTGACGTCAGTTCACCCAGTGCCAGGTGTCGCCTTTCGTTTGGCTTCTTTTCACCTCCCTGGTGGCGGAGTTGCTCACTGGATCCTTTGGCATCTTGCAAATGGTCAAGCACGCGGCCGAGAGCGCACCAGTGACCTGACCGTGTACCGAGAACGCGGTTCTCCTCAGGGACTCATCTCGATCACGCCTTGGCGACACAGTGATGAGCATTCGGCAGGAAGCTTGAAGATGCTGTTGAAGTGTGCTCTCTCGCGTTTGTGTCAGCTCAGGTAGACGCCCAAATTTTCCGCTGCCAACAAGCGCGACAAAGTCTGTGAGCTGCGTGGAGTTCTCTTCTTTGCAGTTCCACTGCTTTGTACTCTCAGACCTTCAGTGTATGACAGCCGGGAACATGTAGGAGACAGCCCTCGGACTGCCAGCTTGCGAGATAGGACAGAAGCTTCCCACCTCTTTTTAAGCAGAATTAAGCAGAGTCCAAGGTCTCAAGAGCAAGGCATCCCAAGTGTGAACTGAGCATCGTCCACAGCGCCATGGCGATGACCTCGCGGCGCGCAGGCACTAGAGTCACTAGAGTTCTGGCCCTGGCTTTTCTTGCGATCGTTCCGATCGGTGGCCTGCTGAGCGCTGGCTTTGTCGGACTCAGCCGGCCTTCCAGGCCCTCACGCTTAGCTCCAAGAGCCCTGGACTATGCGCAGAGCCTGACCGGTGCGACAGGGTCTCGTGAACTCATGCAAGAGTTCAAGAGGAGCTATCGGGAGAACCCCTTCCCCGAGAAGCTGGGGCTCTTCTTCCCGGATCATGACCGGATCCTTTCCGTGCTCTACCAAAGCGGCAGACAAAACTACACAAGCAGCGGCTTCTTGCGCACCGTGGATCGGGTCTTCCGGCAGCTCTACGACTTTGGTCCTTCGGCTTGGCCTGCTTTGACACAGCTTCTGGACAAGAAGCATCCTTGGACAAGTGCCTACTGCCAAGGAATCATTGCGGAAGGAGTCGAAGCCTGGAGCCCCTTTGACTTCTTTCGCGTGAACTTGGACAGCCTGGCGCCTCTGCAGCGCTACGCTTTCCCGGAGCTCGAGTTGCAGTCCAAGACCGGCTTCCGCGTCTTGGAGAAATGGCTCCAACGGTTGGGCGAGGCAAAGGATCCCGAACTGCAAACCCTGCTCGAACGACTCAAGGTCCAGGCCAGCTGCAAACTTGAGCTGGGAGGTTTACGGTAAAAAAACCTTGTTGCGGTGTTTTTCCTCTTTCAGGACCTCCGGAACCACCAGGAGCAGGCGCGGCCCGCGGCGCGTGCCTCCTCCCGTGGCCACCTAAAACCCGGTCTATGTGCCAGCTGAAACTGCGTATTCTCTAATCGTCCGGAGGTAATCCTAGGCAGGTGCCGCCCTTCCCGGACCCCCTCACCAGGATTTAAATTATCCTAAGAACAGATCTCGATGCGGAACACCACCGCTGCTGTTGAGGGCAGCACGTAAGGCAAAGCAAGAAACACAGAGAGAGACAGAGAGAGAGAGAGAGAGAGTGTGCGGATTTCCCACCTCCAAACGCCTAGCAAGCAAGCAAGCAAGTGCGCGGATTTAAACTATTCATTCAAAGTATTTAATTCGTGACAACACACAGTTTCAGCTGGCAAATAGACCGGGTTTTAGTTGCACCTTCCTCCCCCCGCGCTTTCCCTTTCCCCCAGGAGGCAGAGAGGAGAGGGCAGTGTTCTGGGAGGCGATGCGGCTGCGGCCTCTGGAGGACCTCTTGGAGCACGAGCTGGCGAAGGTGGCCAGAAGCATTTTCGAGGCCTGCGAGGTCGTTCCGGAGGCGAAAGCAGCGCTTTTGACAGCCAGAGACCGCCGGAAGCGCACCGTGCTCCACCTCGCTGCGACGCAAGGGAACACGCGGTTGGCACGGCTTTTCTTAGAGGCAGTGGGGGAAGCGGATAGACGGTTCTTTGCCGCCGCACTGGATACAGGAGGACAGATCATCACACAGCACCACTGAGAGTGCGGCATGTAGGGCAAAATGTAGGCGAAGCTCAGATGCGTTCAGGATATACCGCTGAGGATCTGGCTCGGCTTGCTGGCTTTGCGGAGACGGGGGAGACAATTCAGTCCCTGGGCCACTTGTCTCAAAGTCTGCGGGTGAGGGCGTTTGAACCCGCAAGCGAGTCGAGGCGGGCCGACCAGCAGCGAAGCGCCCCGGGGAAGTGCCAGCAGCCTCTTTCCGCATGCTGAAGGCCGCTTGGAGCGGTTCTGTCTCATCTCGGCCTTGGGCTGTGCTTTTTGCCGCGAGGCGAGAAGGGCGGCCGTTCCTCCCCGGCCTCCGATGACGGCGGCTGGAGTTCGAGCCTAACAGGAGAAGCTAGAATCCACCTTTAACGAGACTTTGGCTCTAGACGCCCTGCAGGAGTTCCTGAAGAATGGTTGACTGAGGAGCCCGTCTGTGAGATCGATTCCATTTCCGTGGGGCAGTTTGATTGGGAGATTTTCGAGAAGCATTATTATTCCGCTCGGAGGCCTTTGCTGATCCGTGGTGGTGTAAGGATGAGTGCATCCGACAGGGCCAAGTTCACTCGCCAGGGCTTGCTCGGAATTGCTGGTAGTCGCAGGGTGACAGCGTATGCGACGCCATACGAGAACGATTTCAGGGAGGTGGCTCCTGTGGAGATGCCTTTGGAAGAGTATGCGACTTTCTTGGATCAAAGGGTCCAAGACCCGGGAAGCAACTTGAGCTACGTCTTCGAGCGTCTGCCAGAGGACGAGGGGCCTTTGGGCGTCGCCCGCGAGGTCCCAAAGCTCTTGCGAAGCCGCGTGGACCTGCGCTCGGCGCAGTTCACCCTCGGGGGCGCGCTGATGGGCTCCCCGCTGCACCACCACGTGGATGCCGCAACGAGGCGGCAAGTGGCGGCAACAGCCGGCAGCATGTCCTCTGCACAGGGCTGCCCTTGTCTCTTGTCGCTGCCCAGGCGAATTCTTTGCTCTTCGGGAAGAAGCTTTGGTTCCTGAAGCCTCCTGCACAGCAGGAGTTCCGCAAGACCACCGTCTACGAGGAGCGGATCTGCTCGCGTGAGCAGCGCAGAGCTCAGCAGCCACTGCTTGCAGGATTTGCTGGCCAGTGGCGGGCCATCGGGCTTGAAAGTCTTGCAGCAAAGTGGAGACTTGCTCTACGTGCCGCAGGACTGGGCGCATGGGGCCCTCTGTACCTTGGCAGGAAAGGGACACCCCCCGACCTCTCTCCGACCCCTCTCCGGCCTCTCTGCGGCCTCTTCGGGGCTTGTAAGGCTTGAACCAGTGCATCGGCCTGGCTCACGAGTTTGACGTGAGAGCTGAGAGCATCCCTGTGCCGGTAGAGACGGTGAATGCTGGACTTGGAGTAGCTCTGGCAGGAGTCCTGGCATTTTCCATTTTTATTATCACCTGGATCATCGAGCGTATCTGATCCTGGCGATTCTCAGAAAGAAAGCGTGCATCATCGTGCATCCCTCTCCCTCTGACCCTTCCTGTTGCACACAAGATCATGCCAGGTTTTTCTTTGCTGCCGCTTCGGCTCCGTCAGGGTTTAGCTCGAGACCGAACATGTCCATATATGTTTTTCTTGCCGCTACAAGGCTCGTCGTGGCTCTTTCGCTGACGGGTCACCAGCTGCGAGGGGACCAAACGGGGAAGATCCTGACCGTCGTGGATGCGCACGGTGCCCCTGGATCTGCCTCAGATCTAAAGACTCAAAAAGCCGCAGCTCGAGGAGACGGCGGGGATGCCCCAACAGAGCAAGATCTGAAGAATTTTTCTGGTGACTGGCTTTTCCATGTCCGCACCACGTCCTGTCATGGCGATGTTTTCGACAACGGAACCTACACAGCCACTTCCCGTGCCTTCTTGCCGTTGTTGTGTGCTGTTTGTGTCATCTTGGTTGCCTCCACGTGGCAAAGTGTGGGCAAGCCGCGTGCAGAAGAGCGAGGCGAAGGTGGTGAAGCAAGCACAGTGGCCGCTTCGTCGCGGCTTTGGCACGTCGACTTTGCCAGAATTTGTGCGGTGATGTGCGTCATCTTTGAGCACAGTGGCAAGAGCCTCAGTCGATGGTCATGGCTACAGTTTTCTTGCGCTGACCCTTCTTCAGTCTTCGAAGTCTTCGTCATAAGAAGGAAACAAGACTTGTGTCTGGTGTCCAACTCACGACAATGACAACTGCTATACTACTACTTCTACTGCCACTGGGCTACTACGACTACTCGGACTACTGCGACTACCAACGCCTACTGGGACTGCCAGGACTAGAACGGCTACTACGACCTACGGCTACTACGGCTGCTACACCTACCGCGACTACTACGACCACTACGACGACGACTGCGACGACGACGAAGACGACGACTACTACGACACTTACTACTACACTTACTCTCAAAGATATAAGCCTATTCTGTATGCAGACATGCAGATACCGGCATGTGAATGCAGTGTATGATGAGGTTGCTGATGCAGCCCCTTTCCAGACTGAGCTTAGTGGTGCCCGGAAGTCAAAAAGGGTTTTGCTGGTGGTTGGTTGGGTATCTAAGGTTGTGTCCCTTTGCCCGCGCCTGCTTGTGCATGGTAGCGGAGCAGCTGCCGGTCCAGGGCAGTTGCTGCGGGCGGTCCCGCTCCGGCGCACTCCCTTCCTGGGTGTGAAGGGGAAAGGTCGCAAGAGCGACAAACGGAATAGCCCGTGGTGGCAAGGGACAGAAGGGCCCTGTTGGCAAGCCGAGCCTACAGATAAAGGCAAAGGCAAAGAAGAGGCCCAACAAGGTCAAGAGACGGGGCCAGCTGGAGAGGAGCAAACTGGGCTACGAGGACGCGGCTGAGGAGGACTGCGGCAGCAAAGAAAGCCCCAGCCCCGAGGAAGTGAAAGGGGGGGATGCATATCAAACAAAGAACAACTTTTTTCAGATCAAAAAACCATTTTGCCGATCAAAAAAAACTTTTCTTCGATCAAAAAAACTTTCCCTTTGCCATAGCAGAGAAGCAGGCAGTGCTGAAGAAAAGAAGGCAGGAAGGAAGTCAGGCAGGAAGGAAGGAAGGAAGGAAGGAGGGAAGGAAGGAAGGAAGGAAGGAAGGAGGAAGGAAAGGAAGGAGGAAGGGAAGGAAGGAAGGAAGCAAGGAAGGAAGGAAGGAGGGAAGGAAGGAGGGAAGGAGGGAAGGAAAGGCAGCAAGGAAGGAAGGAAGGAAGGAAGGAAGGAAGGAAGGAAGGAAGGAAGGAAGGAAGGAAGGCAGGCAGGCAGGCAGGCAGGCAGGCAGGCAGGCAGGCAGGCAGGAAGAAAAGAAGGGAGGCAGGAAGCAAGGAAGGACATTGGGCAGCAAGGAAGGCAGCAACGCAGGAAGAAAGGACGCAAGGAAGGAAGACATGAAGGAAGGCAGACAGGAAAAATGGAACGCAGACTGGGTAGTACTAGTCCAACACTACAGGCAGTAAAAGTACTATGAGTACTATTATTACTATTATGGATCTTTTTCTACAACAACAAAAACAAACCGCCACCACCACCACCACCACCACCACAACCACCACTACTACTACTACTACTACTAAGCGTCTGGGCCCAAGCCAATTGAAGTGCCCGGGGTTTTTGGGTGTTGTGGGGTCTCCTGGGTTTGCTCCTCCTCTTCCCGCCCCCTTCTGGGAGTTGAGGGTTGTGACTGCGCTGCGCTAGCCATACTCTCGGTGCCTCTGACTTTCGCGTGGGTGGCCGCTGCGCCTGGATGCGAACATGGTTCTGTCGAATACTGACCCTGCTCGTGGCGATGATGGGCGCAGTACTGCTGCACAGAGATGGTTGGATGGGGCTACATCAGGCAAGGCAGCGGCATCCACCGCAGTTGGCATGCGACTCAACTGCAGTATCAAGTTGCGGGGGCTTCGCTTTCCGGTCTCAACCTTTACCCGTCCAGTGGGACCGCCCGCTTGCACGGTATCGCAAGCTGATGCGCGGAGACATGCTCGCGCCCTGGTTTCCTCGGGATCCTCGACGTCAAGTGCAGCAACCGACCCGAAAGAGGCCAAGCTGGATCTCAATACGATGGACTAAGGACCCTGATGTTCCCTGGCTGCACTTGTGCATTGGGACTGCAGGAGAATACATGTCAGTACAGCCTTGTTGCCGTGTGACCCTCTGGCGGGCAATGCATTTCCAATCTTGCCGATGCTGGTTATTAGTTAGGCGGTCGCGCTTCCAGCTGCACCCGGCGCGGTGCTGGAGGTTGTCCTCCGCCCGCAGCAGTGACCCACCCCAGCGCCGGTACGGTATAGATGCTGATGCCAGCTGTTTAGTCACCTCCGTGCCGTTCATGCATCTTGATTGGTCACAGGTCCCAATGCAGCCCCCGGGTAGATACCTCTCACTCGTCTCCCAACCCGCTGTAGACTGGTGCCGCGTCCTTTATCCGCAGGTACTTGGCCCGTTCCGCCGCGTGCTGCGCCGCCTCCCTCACTGGCGGAGTACAGGAGCTCCACCTTGCTCGGGTACTGCTTGCACGCTCCCTACATGGGTAATCCCCAGCCTCAGAGCCGACAGCTGCATCCGTGCATGGTTTGGTGCCCTCTCAAGTTCCAGGTATGGGCTAGTTCAGGGACTGTTCACCGTCACTCAACAGAGCATCTTTCACAACTCCGGTGAAGCTGAGATTGAACCCGAACCCTTCGGGATGCTGGCAGCCCACATGCCACCTCTAGGCCATCTTCGGGGTTCTGAGAGTGCCTTCAGCTGTGCGCCTACGCCTGCGCGCCTCACGGGGTCCATGGCTCGCCAGCGCGGTGATCGACCACGAGGTTCCAGGGCAGGTCGAAGTGGTCGGCGTCGCAGGCCCAGAGACTCCGCCAGGGAGTCTGCCAGGCCGCCCAAGCGTGCGCGTCAGGAGGCAAGCAGGCATGCTAGCACAGAGGCTGTGGAGGTATCGAGCTCGGAGGACAGCTCCCTTGATCCCGTGGACGAGGGCGCCGCTGGCTCATGCAGGCCGATCACTGCCTATAGTGCGTCCTCATCGATGGCTCCCACTTCCAGGGTTGCAGAAGCACTTGAGTACGCCGCGGTCAGGGATTACCTGCAGGAGGAGCCGACGGAGACTCACCTGCGCAGTGAACTCCCTCCGGACAAGTTTGTGGCGCTTGCCCGGCTGATGGGTCGTTCCCTAGGTGCTGCTCCTGGCATCAGCCTCAGGTTCCGGTTCTGGCTCTGCTCCGGTGAGGCCAGTTCTACATCCGAAGCCGAAGCCCATGCCGGTGCTTAGGACGCCTATCACAGCAGCTTCCCAGCCGGTAGGCGCTGGTAGGTTGGGCGATGCCTCATCGGCTGTCGTGGGATTGGCTTCTTTACCAGGTACGGTGGGGGCTTTTCTCTCAGCGTCTGCACTGGTTCCTCGCAGGGACGTCTCGGACCTCGAGCACAGCACTGGAATCACGAGACGCGAGAAAGGATCCTCTCTGCACGACTCTGCTTCCGTGGTGCCGGCGACGACGGGGGCTCCTCTACTACGAGACTACTTGCGGCCCACGCCCAAGGTTCGCGGACGCCTGGGAAGCGCACCTCGGGCTTCACCTCAGGAGTCATCTCATGCAGAACCTTCCTTGGAACAGGCCGGGCCGGCCGAGTCAACCGAACCAGCTGGGCACGCGGAGGAGGCGGCGGATGCAGTGGGCGTGGACAACCTCTTGCCCTGCAGAGAGGAGATGATCGCGGTGCTCCCCCGCTCGGACCGATCAGACTCCCCCGACCTCCTGTTCACGAAGAAGTTTGATTCGCTCTTCATGCTGGCCCAGGCTCATCTCACTCGCCACACCGAGGGTGAGATCAGTTGGGAGTCCGGAGGGACGGTGACTCCACCAGAGGCTTTCCTTTTCACACCAGCCGAAGCCGAATTCTGGCGGAGTCGTGAGGTATATATGATGGCGAGCCGGGGATTCAGGGTTTCCGGGTTCCTTCGTTCACCTCTGCGGTCTTTGGGCTCCCCCCTTTGGTTTTCCCGGGGATTTCCACTCCTCCCCCTGCCCTTCGGTACCGCATCGACAGGAGTCTTCTGCCGTGCCGAGCGGCGCTAAGCCTGCACCATTGCACTGCCTGCACGGTGTCAACCTTGCATAGCACGCTCTCGGACTGGATGCTGTCGTTGCCTCTACACCTGCTGGGCTGCAGTCGTGCTGGATTGACCGCACCCCTTCCCACAAGGCGTCTTTGGCAAGCTTTGAATCCGTTCTTGATTGCTACCCCGTGCTCCGGTGGCCTAGCGCCTGCCAGGGGCGCCCCATTGCGCCGCGCCGCATCCAGCGAGCTCTGCAGGCTAATGGCCCTCCTTTGGAAACGTAGGTGTGAGTTTGTGCCCACCTTGTTGCGATGTAGGCGCTTCCAGACTCACCCCTGGACACATGCACGGCATCACAGGTCCAGGCGACCCAAAGGTGCCACGCAGGGCCGGAAGGCCCTGGGAGGCTGGATCACACCGTACCAGCATGGAGTCACGACTCATTCGTTAGGTCGGCTGATTACCTGCACGCCCGTCCTTTGGGAAATTCGTCCCTAGGTACATTTTTTCCTGGGCACAGGAAAATGAAACGCTCTTTTTTGTCCTTTCGGAGGCCTGCATGTTGGGGGGCTTGAGCCGGGGATGATAGATGGCAAACACTTGAGCCAAAGAAACAAAAAAGTGAAAAAACTAGAGATTCTGGCTGATTTCAAGCAAAAAAAGACGTATATGTGTGAATTATGTACCATGTGTGTGTGTATGTTGTGTGAGTTCTGTAGCATTTACATCTACTCCATAAACCCGAAAAAACCCTTATATCCACCCTTACTCACTTAAAACTTCCTTCCACTTAATAATTTCAGGATCGCGACCAACGTGTCATGTCAATGGTTGCATCAACGCAAAGTAGTAGCTACGATTACTTGTGCGGCCGACGCAGTTGCTCGTGAAACTTCACGGGAGATTTAGCATCCTTTAAACCCTGGTACGCCGACAACCCTGAACCACTAACCCCTAAACCCTAAACCCCAAACGCCCTAAACCCGAAACCGCAAAACCTGAAACCCGCAATACCCTAAACCCGAAAACCCCAAAACTTGAAAACACCAAACACCCTAAACCCGAAACCGCAAAACCTGAAACACCAAACACCCTAAACCCAAAACCGCAAAACCTGAAACCCAAAACACCCTAAACCCCAAACCGCAAAACCTGAAACCCAAAACACACTAAACCCGAAAACCCCAAAACTTGAAAACACCAAACACCCTAAACCCGAAACCGCTAAACCTGAAACACCAAACACCCTAAACCC
>CAJNDV010037152.1:81714-98813 GCA_905221635.1 Symbiodinium sp. CCMP2456 | reverse complement strand
AGAGCAGTGCAAGCCTATCTGAACAGCAGCATATTCGGAATGTGGGTATTTACCTTTCATATTTGTTTGTTATGGAAAATAAATAACGAAGCGCCCCGGTTCAGGTTGATAGATAGGAGTTTGGGTAATTGGATTGGTTAGGGGTTTTGGTTTAGGGTTGGTGGGTTGTTAGGACAATTGTGGGGGTTTCAGGGTTGCAAAATTCTAGGAGATGTTGGTAAACCGGTAAGTTGGACGAATATTGAAGTGTGTGCAGCGTTGTTTTGCCATCTGAAGTGCTTGCCAAGCTCAGTGTCCTCCGTGGTGCGGTCAGAAATTAGATAAAGATAACATGGCCCGAAGCACGACTGTCCACGATGATGCATCCAGGCGGCGAAACCTACACCCACAGGAACGTGGGCTTCGGGTTGTGGTGGGCGTTGCCGTACTTGTACATCACCAGCGGGATGTCTTCCATGATGTCGAAGTCGAGCCTTTGGGGATACGTCATTCGGCTGGTTGTGGTGTTTACGGCAGGAGTCTCTGCTAACCTGTTCGCAGATATGGTTAAGCATCGGGATTGGCGGCACGATTTCGGGAACACGATCTTCCAAATGTTCTTCGTGATCATGTTACTCATCATGGCCCCGCTGGCCGAGCCCTTGCGGCAAGCCTTGAGGTCACGCCAAGACGGCGAAAGCGTCTCCAGAGCTACGGTTGCCTTTACGGTGTTTTGGGGCGCCGTCTCTGCCGTGGCACTCGCCTCTTTCGTAAGGGGCTACACTGGCGATTCCCCAGACTTTGTCACTCAGACTTTTGAAGATGAGGAAGTGTCTCGATGGATCAAGCTTTATGCGCCCGTTCTACGGCATACTCCGATAATTCTGGTTCATGTTGCCGGCACCCTGTTCTTGGGTCTGCTTGCGACCATCCTTTGCCAACCTGAAAACACCGGGCTTGTCGGTTGGGTGCTGCTTGCATTCACTTATCTGCAAATGGTCATTGTGCCATGGGACCAGGATTCCTTTGCTCATTTGGTGAACTTGAACATCGTTGGCATGTTGACTTTCCAGTGGCCACTGGCCGGAAGCAATTACATAGCCGCTGCAGTGAAGGCCTACTGGCCGTTTTTGCTTATGTTCCTCTGCCTAGATTCAATGCCGGATATGTGGGGGCGTTGTGACGTGCATTCGCCATACTCCACTTGGGCTGCTCGGCTTCAGTGCAATCATGTCCGGAGCTTGTTCACTTGCTTGTTCACCTGTGGTGCATATACCTTCTCTGGCGGCTCAGGAGAGATTCCGCATGTTCCTCGGGGAGTTGATCTTGGTTGTCTGCTTCATGGCCGGTGCTTTCACACCCTCAGATCCGCATAGGATCACCTCTTGGCTGGGACAGTGGTCGCTCTACGCCTACTGCTTCCATGTAATGTGGTATCGATTGCTCGGAAGTCCATACGGCGCCGCTTGACTCAAAGCTGTCAGGGTGCTGTCAGGGTTGTCTCGATCTTTGTCCTTCCTCAGAGCATGCTGGCACATGCGCAGTTTCGGCAGGCCATCGTCACCTTTGCTGGCATGCCAGTCTTCTGGGCCATGGCAGCGTGTATGCCGCAGAAGGCGAACGCGAAGTGAGTGGCGTGCTCCACCTGCCAGCCGTAGGCTGTGTCTCAAAAAAGAGCTTGTGGGGAAGGCAGACGTGCGTGCAGGTCGGAATTCTGTTTTTGATACAAGCCCTCTACCCTCCTCAGCATGGATCGAAGCATGTCGTAGCAAACTTGAGAGAATGCTGGCGCCTTGGGCGCCCGCTCTCGCGTTAGTTCTTGCTGCCGCCCAGCGGGTGGTTCCGTCCTGGCGTCAAGTACCGGGCGATGTCGACTGGTTTCCCGCCAAAATATCCGCCCAGAGACCGTCAGAGCCAGGAGATTTCTTGTGTGCGAAGCTTTCGCCCAGGTTCGACGGCTGCGGCTATGGCAACGAGATCATTCGAGGGAGCATCTCTGCAGGACTCGAACACAACAAGGCCCATTTGGCCCAACGTGCTGGAAGTGCTGGGGGAAGCTTCAGACGGGCAGTTCCGAGGTGCGAAAGCATGTCGCCATGTGCTTGTCCCACTGCGGACCTCCTTCCTGTACGCTGAAAGCAGCGGATCCCTGGGCAGCATTCAGGATGCACTTCGTCGCGGTTTCGGGCAGGGGCAGGCTTTTTCCCACCGGCTAAGGAGACGGACTGCGACTGCTTGAAGTGCACGATGTTCTGTCTTTCAAGAGGCTCCTATGTGGATTCTTGCTTGAACAACCATACGTACGATCTCTGCTCGAGCTTTGCGGCCAGCATCGAACAAGCGAACAGCCGCCTGCTCAGCCTTTGGAATTCTGAGCAGTGCCTCTTGCCTAGTCGTTTTCGCGCACCTGGGTGGCGGCTCGTGTTTGCCCAGGTTCGAGCACTGCGTCTGCGAGCTGCCAGGTGAACTGCAACGGTGCCCTGAGGCCGCGGCCGAGGCTCCCGGCGGCGCTCGCTCTGAGTCTGAGCCTGTCCCTGTCAGCCTGCTTTCTGTAACCTAGGAGGGCAAAAGGCACAAGGCTCCAGCTTAGGCTTTCGTCTCACCGAGTGAGAGTCTCTCTGAGTGAGAGCTCCAGAAAAAAGGCAGATGAGGAGAAGCGGATGAGGAGCCGGAGTTTTTTCTGGAGTCATACTTCCTCGGGCTCGGGCTCGCAGAACTGTAGGGCTTCGGGGGGGTTTTGAACGGGAGTTTGCCTGGGCAGAGTGACCAGATGGAGCCCGGCCGTCGCCCAAGAGCAGCCTTTGAAGAGTTTCTGCTGTGCGGCGCACCATGGGTTTCAGGCTTGCCATGGGTGGAGAAGTATCGGCCGGAGCGAATCGAGGAGGTCGCCCAACAGGAGACAGTGACGACTACGAGACGGGGTTAGAGTTAGAGTCACTTCGACTCCTTGACCAGGAGGAAGTGGTCTCTGCATTGAAGCACAGCCTTCAAACAGGCGCCAATGCAGCCAAGGCTCAGCGCTGGTCTACACTGCTTCTGGGCATGCTGAGGAGAGCTGCCGAACCTCATGTGGGGCCCCAGTTGGGCAGCACCTGAGAGGCCGCTGCAACACTCCGCGCGCCCTTCCTCCGAGGTTCTATGGGCCTCCCGGAACAGGCAAAACGACGGTGGTCGGCGGCCGGGACTGGCACGTCCCGATGCCCTCCCTCTTTTTCGGAAGTCCCTGAGGCCCTGGCATTGATGAAGCAATTCTTCGGCAAGGACTGGCGATCCCGCGTCAAGGCCACGCCAGACTCCATTTGTAAAGGCACGGTAGCGGCCTGCCATGAGCGAACAGGAGCTGAATGCCTCAGACGAGCGCGGCATCACTGCCGTCCGAGAAAAGGCAGAGATTCCGGAAGCACATCCGGCTGTCGTGTGGTGTAAGACGGCAGGTGAAGACCTTTGCGCAGTTGGCCATAGGTTTTCCTGGCAGCATCTCAGAAACCCAGGGACGCCAAGACTTCAAAAATTCGGACGCAGTGATCCACCCTCGTAGGCAAAATGAGACGGCGAGGGTTTTTTGGGAGCTCGGGGGGGGGGGGGGGGGGGGNNGGCGGATTCGGGGTTTTTTGGGCCCTCCCGAGGCGGCGAGAGCCTCGCGGAGTCGAAGGCGCGCTTTCGGGCCCGGTGCCTCAGACGCGTCCGCGCGGCGTCGCGTCTTTTACCCCAGATGCAGCGTTTAGAGGTCATCATCTTGGACGAAGCCGATTCCATGACGCAACTCCCCCAGATCTGCAGTGCAGTGCCCTTCTCCCTTATGTGCCGTGCAGGCATGATGCTCAGGCAGCTTTGCGAAGGATCATGGAGGTGCCTTCCACTCAACGTGTTGTCATAGCTGCGCAGTCACAGTCTGCAGGAGTTCGTGCATGTCACACGCTTCATCATCATTTGCAACTATGTGTCCAAGATCATCGAGCCGGACTCTCACGCAATGACAAGCAGCTTCGTGCATCTGTCCGAGCGTGATGCCCTGACAGGCCCTTGCATTCTCGATGCTCCAAATTCCGGTTTCAGCTGGTGGGTCTGATTCTAAGCTTGTTTCTTGGTGCCCCGTCGCCGTTCACCTCAACATTTCACGAGGTGCCGAGTTCCAGAAAGCCCGACTCCTGCACATTTGTGAAAAGGATGGCTGCTCCACTTCGTCTCCCTAACTTCTGAAAGGTAGCCTTGAAAGCTTGAAAGCTGATGCTGGCAGGAGAAAGTGGCGGTGAGCCCAGGTGCACTTGAGCAGCTGATCTTCCTCTCCAAGGTGGAGCCCCCGGCCACGCCAAAGAAAGCTGTGACAAGATCTGAACCTCTGACAGGGAGATATGCGGTGCGCTGTAACGATGCTCCAGACAGCCGTCCAAGTCTACGACAAGGCGGCGACAGGCCTTTACCCCCTTGCATCCTTGCATTTCCTTGCTAGGTGGACGAAGACTCATTAGTTGAGGCGTGGAGAAAACAGCGTGGCCTGTGAAAGAGGAAGTGCCGCCTTGAGCCTTGAGGTCTTCTGTGCTGTTCCCGAGTCCAAGACACGGGAGCTGCTAGCCCGTTGCCGGTCCTCCCAGACGACGGAGCAGGATGGGACGGAGAGGGGACGGAGGGAACGGAGCTAGGGGCTCCACCTCGTGCTCCTCGTGCTCCGCCTTCGAGGTGCTCGAGGCAGTGCGAGACTTCCTCCTCGAGGGCTTCTCGGGGCTGCAGGCCGGGACAGAGGCCCCGTCCCATCCCACTGCTCCGCTCCCTCGGCGCGAGGTTATGGAGCAGTTGCAAGAGCTCCTGGCGGAGGTGCGTCCGCTGCGTGCTACGCCATGTGCCCTGCATTGCCGCGATTCTTTCGGCAGGACGTGTCGCTCCAAGATGCAGTGAAGGCCAAGTGTGCCGTGCTCTTTTCGCAGGCGCGCGCCCGCTCCGACTTTGGGAGTCCGGAGTCGCTGCTGTCGCACGCGACCTGTCGCAAGAGCCTGTCGCGAGGCCGAGGAGCGCTTGTGCCAAGGCTGCGATGAGGAGACACCGGAGACACGCACAGGGCGCGGAGGGGGCGGCGCGCGCGCGCGCGCGCGCGCGCGCGCGCGCGCGTTTTTCGGTCGCCTTTTGCGGTCGGGTCCGAGGAGCTTCAGCTCTTTGAGCTCTTCTCCAACCTGCGGCCACTCATTCAGGCGAGCGCCGCGAGCGCCGGGAGCACCTTGTGCGAGCTCGTCCCGCCTGCAGAGACTTATTGTCCAGGCCAGATGATGCCCTTCAATTGGCAGAGAGTGCAGTCCGAGCCTGTAGCTCCCGGACGTAGACAGCGTCAAGAACTGCACTCAGGGTGAGAGCATGTAGGACCAATGTAGGAACTTTCGTTTGGGGACCTGGCTGTCACACAACAGGTGTGACTAGTAGCGGCGAGTCGGATACCGGAAGCTCATAGGTGACAGATGCACACAATTTGGTTCAGAGAACTTGAGGCCTGTTGAGCTTGTCGGCTTCTCGTTATGGTGCTGTGCTGCAGAACAGCGGGGATGATGCAAAAAGAGCACATGTGCATTGCCGGCAGAGACATTTGCTCTTCCAATCAATACAGAAGTCACGAGGGTCTTGAATACCAGCGCTGTGCCACATGCCCGTCCACAGGGTGCCGGGGTCAAGACAGGACATCAGGCACCATTAACTGTACTGCTAGAGAGCGAATCATGTTGGAGCCAGTGGACCGCCGTGAGAGCGATAGCACGAGCAGAGCTAGCAGCCTTCAGCGTGCCAACATTGCCAGCACTACCACAGCTTGGCACAGGGCACTCCGACAGATCTTGCAGCGCGATGTTCTGCGGCCCTTGAAGGGGGCCGGCAGACAAGCCGCCTGCGCAGATCAGACACGACCTCAGTGAGAAAAACTTGCCAGGATCACAGTTGTGGCGGGGGCCAATAAGCGCCGGAACTCGGCCCTCGGATGGGGGTGGTTCATGTTCAGTACGTGGAGGACACCAGGGTTGAAACCGGGCTGGGGCCTCATGTTCAAACGAACAGAGACGCCGGGGCGCGGAACTGGCCGTTCTTGGCTTCTGCTGTAGAAACCCTTTTAAACCCTTAGATCCCTTTACGGGGAAAATCTGCCCTGACCACACCACCAGAACAGCCCTGAAACCCTGAAGCCCAAGACACCCTCACACCCAGCCGGAAGTCCACGACCACACAACCTCCTTGAAGCAAGGACTAGCGCGACCCCAAAGACGTGGGGGAGAAAACTCAAGCAAAGCACTTCTGAACCATTGAGCCATGTGCTACGTTGGTGCAACGGTACTACACTTCTCGATGTAACTTTGTGTGTGTCATCCTTGCGCATGGCGAAACAACGCCGTGCGGCTTGATTTGCGCATGTCATCCTTACGGAGGGGCTTTGTTTGCAAGGTCCTTGCTTCGCAGACGTAAGAGCAGAAACACAGAGGCGGTTTGCAAAGGAGCGCCACTCTTCAGGAGAAGTCGGGGCTTGGGGCCCACGTGATCACTGAGTCCCTTGCGGCTCCACTTCGCGAGGGGTCTGCATCATTAGCACAATGCAACAGGTAAAGTTCATTAATATGTAATGCAGAGGTGCATACTGTACCTCGGAAACCTGTTCATACTGATTGAAGCATCATGATTGGAAAGTGTTGTGTGCGAACCGGATAGCCTGCTACCCACGCTTGGGCTCCCTGCGGATGGTGCGGGCAGCCTCTCGGATGCCTCTCGGATGACACCACAGATACTCGCATCCTGGAATCGCCGGCACCAAGCAAGCCACACACTCCTTGGGCACTATAGTCTTGTTCCGTTCAAGACGCTCCACACGCTTGCGAACTTGGGGGATTTTGCAGGTGATTGAGGTGAGCCGGCCGGTTGGGTCAGCATGTTGTTCAAGTTGGAGGCAGGCCTTGGGAAAATAAGTTAAGTTTGGAGTTTGCACGTCGTGTTACCCTAGGAGCCAGTCTAATCTTCGAGCTGAGATCGAAGGGTCACACGTGCATGCATGAAGCCGGCGTGGGGAGAGTTCTGCTCCTCCTTGAGCAGTGTGGACGAAGAGAGAGATAGAGAGAGAGAGAGAGAGAGAGAGAGAGAGCGCGAGGTCGAAGCAAGCCATAAGTGGGATGGGGGCTCTGGGAAGAACCAAAGAGGTCCCAAAGCCAAAAGCTCGGCCCAGGATGGCGGGGCGGGAGGTGGTGCCGCGGACCTGGCCGTCGCTTGGCGGAGCACCAGCAGTTCTTTTTACTTGAGGCTCCGTTTTCTGCTACGTCTACGTCCTAGGTCAGGGCTCAATGCAGCCGAGCGCATCAAGCAGCGGCCTTTCCCTTCCAGAGTTTGGACCGATAGCGTCGCGACGTCGCGCAGGGCCGAAATGGAGCAACAGGGCGGCATGGAGGAAGAGGAGGTCTGGACTGGCCGTGTGAGCCAGTCTGAGTCAGCAGTTTTTTTCAGAAGAGACACATGACAGGTCTTTGATGAGCTGCTATGGAATCAGCAAGCTTCCCCCCGAGTTACCGCTTAAGGCACTGAATCTGACGTGTGCTTTGGATTCCGCTGTTGCAAGGTCACTGACCTGCACAGGGTCATGGAAGTGGCGAAGGCACCCCGAAGCTTCGACGGAAGTTAAGGAACTAGAATCACTAGAGGCGCGTTAGGGCAAAAGCCACTCTCCTGCTCCAGTCTGTGTGGCTTCTTTTGGAGCACAGCAACGAGGCAATTCCCCTCCAAAGAAAAACTTGTTGTTCGTGGGGCAGCAGCTCAAGGCCATGGTGCGCGTGGCACTGGAGATAGCCTTGGACCGGAAGTATAAGAAAGTCCTTTGGTGGCCCGACTTCTGGCACGGCCACCCAGTTCATTGAGCCCACCACTCCTGTGGACTGCCGCGGCGGCTCCAAGGTTTTCGGACCACGACAAGCGTGAACACTTCAAGGAGCGAGACCGCCGTTGCGCCGCCGACCACTCCAAGACTAATGCCCTCCAAGCGCCCAGGAGATTGTGCGGATTAAGCTCGCCATTGCCATCGCCAACGCGAAAGGTTCGGCGGTGGACCTCTCTGCTCCGGCCTTGGAGCGTCCAAGTGCGCCGAAGTGTGGGATGCCTCTGGTCTGGTCGTGAGGAGTTTCAGAAGAACGAGGAGGAGAGCGAGCCGCGCGCTTGGAGCGCTGGAGCGCTGGAGCTAGAGCCATGTGTGTGGGGCGCAGGGGCGGGGTGGATGGGGGGCTGCCTCTCAGGTTGGTGATCGGGTTGCGGAAGAAGATCTCCGAGCTGGAGGCGTCCTTTTGGATCTCATCAGATTCTCGGAGCAGCTTTCTGCGCAGGAGGCGCTCCGGCAAGCCCGGGCTCTCCAGGAGGCCGCCGAGGCGCGGTGCCGGGAGCTGGAGGCCGCCGCCGCCGAGGCGCGGAGGAGAGCAGAGGAGAGCAGAGGAGGAGAGGAGCTGGAAGAAGTGCAGCGCCTTCCCAGAGCTGTTGCCTGCCTCAGGCTGCCCAGCGCATGGCGGCCATGGAGAAGTCTCTGGAACAGCTGCGGAAGGAGGCCAGGCCAGGAAACCGAGGAAGAGTGCTCTTGGCCTCTGCCCTCAGGTCAAGGATGCCTACAGGAACTCTCTTGTCGACAAGGGCAGTGATGCATCAGAGGAGCACGTTGCCATGGGCCGTCCCAGGAAACCCGAAATCTTACATTCTCAGGAGGAACTCTTGAAGCTCAAGCAGCAGCTCAAGATGAGTGCCCAGCTGAGCTCACATTCCCACATGCCCAGCGACAGGGGCTGGCATTGCCACTGAATTCAGGTGAAGAACAGCGGGTGAAGCTGGAGGAGATGATTGCGCAGCGCACATCCCAGCAGCATGCCGGAGCGTCTGGCCATCTCCCCATGATGGCGCATGCAGGTTGCAGAAGCAGTTGCAGCCCGAGCCCGAAGTTGGATTTGCAACCGTACTTGCACAGCGTTTTTCCATTGAAACACTCGAGCAGACAGTTGGAGACGGAGTCTGATATTGGATATCACTCCAGTGGCTACTCGTATGTCGACAGTGCTTTACATGCAGGGTCCCGGGTCGTGCTGCGAGCCCACACAGTCACGACAACCAGTATCAACCGCCAACAGAGCGAGTCTCCCGCTCTCTCTCTCCCTCTCTCCCTCTCCCTCTCTCTCTCTCTCTGTCTCTCTCTCTCTCTCTCTCTCTCTCTCTCACGTCACTGTCTGTCCGCAGACCATCGCCTAGCGGGCCGAGCGTGAGTAAGGCGTAGGGCTTGTTTTGCTTCTGACCAGGATAGGGCCAAGAGAACTGTGCAAAGCAAGAATTCGGAGTGCTCCCGCATCTACCGGACAGCAGGTATCTCGAAGGAGAAGATGCTCTTCTGTGGGGTGGTGACAGCTTGATTGCGGCATTGGAGATCCTGAGCGGATCTGTGCACGGAAACCGCGTCCAAGCATTTCCGGGCGTTCCAGTTCGGGTCCTTTCCAAGTGTGCCACTCTTTGCGTTTTGGGAACCTCATGGCCTTATATGTTCACCAACGGGCGGAAGTGGCTTCCGGAGAAAGCTCCAGACCCAAAAAAGTAGTTGCGGAAGTGGAAGTGTTGGGAGCAGAGCAGAGCCTGGAATTGAGGTACTGAGCATGTGTCCGGGAGGCTGCAAAGAGTGCCTGTTGCTAGAGATGTCAAGTCGCATGTGATCTCAGCCATGCTAGTTGGCGGGTTGTTCGTCTCGCTTTTCCGCACACTGTTGCAAACATCTGTCAGAACCTTTGGGTTTGCATGGCGTCGACTCGTCGTGAAGCGTTGCTGGGAGGCTGGACTTGGAACTCTTTGGGGTGCGGTGGGCTAGGCACCCCGTTCCTGAAATTCTTTGTTCTGGCATGAGCTACCTGATTCCTGCATCTTCTTCACACCTGTGTGGCTTGCTTCGTCAGTCTGGGGCAGGAAGGTGGGTGTTGTGCGAAAGTCAGGCTCTTTTCTTCCAGTCCTCTCAAGGCGCTAGTGATTCGAGCTTGCTCTAGGCATGCATTCCCAAGTCCTCTGCGCTGGCAGCTGCAGTGGGACATGAGGAAGCGGGTTTCAAGAAGCGAGTTTGCCGCAAACACAACGCAAAACTGTACTCAGTGAATGTCGATGTGTTGCAACGTGTTGTAAGCCTGACATATTGACTCCACTATTGCAGAGTCTTCAATGGGTTCTGCAGACCACTGGCAAAGGCAGAGATTAGCTTGTGTCCGCGTGCGTGCTGAGGCAAGCGTCGGCTTCTGGAGACGGGTCGCAGCTCAGTGTCTTGGCATGCGCTCGGCTTTCGGGGGCTCTGGCTTTGCCCGAAAGCCTCCTCTTAGTCCCTCCTTTTGTGCTGAGATGCCGAGCTTCAAGCGGCCGGGAGCCCGGCATCGCAGAGCCCGTCCTCGAGGACTCTGCAGAGCTCTCCCTCTCCCTGTCTCTCCCTCTCTGGCCGAGGCGAGGAAGCGTATCGAAGACCTGGAGAACCGGCTGAAGGAGGCCTGAACTGAACTTGTGAGCAACAGGCCCTCGCGACGTTCTCTCAAGGCCCAGAAGGAGATTGCTGCCTTGAAGAAGCAGAAGGGCTCCGCATTCATCCCAGCCAAGAGCCACTCGGGAGATCCTCGCCTGCGTCGCCTGCGCCGGGCAACAAGGCTCCAGCAAAGACGGAAGGAAAAGCTACGGTTTCAAGACTGAGCTTCCGCTTTCCTTTTCTCCGCGCGCCGCTCTGCTTTCTTTTCTCAGGTCGACGGCGAAGCCTTCCGCAGGCTCAGTGCGGAGCTGGAGGAAGCCACCAAGCCACAAGCCACCACAACCCTCATCGCAACCACAACTTCCTGCATCGGAAGAGTGAAGCTACCAGGAAGAGCGGCGCAAGCGGGAAGAACTCGAGGAGCTGCTACAAAAAGCTCAGGACGCGACGCCGCGGCCGCCATGCGCCGCCATGCGCAGCCATGCGCAGCCTGAAAGCAGCTCCCCGCAGGAAGAGATCGAGCTGCTGAAGAAGGACCTGGACGCCGAGCGGAAGAAGGCACCGTCGCTTCCCCCCAGCGGGTGCCCCGCCGGGCGCTGGGCTCGGACCGCTGGGAAATTGGAGGCCGCCGAGCTGAGTGCGGAGCTGAAGCGGCTGCAGCAGCTCGACGCCGCGAGCCGAGCAGAGATGCGAGCGCGGCGAAGTCGAACAGTCGAAAGTGTTCGGGCATGTTCGGGCCCTCGGGCCCTCCCCTTTCTCGTCAGGGCAAGAAGCCGGAGGTTCTCCAAGAAGTGCAGCAGGCGGGAAAAGAGGGAACCCTGGGCCCTGGGCCGACTTCCGTCCTGGAGGTAACCATCCCGGGCGGCATGACCGCTGAGCAGGTGCGGTAGACCTTGTGCGACCGCAGCCTTTTTCGGATGCCGGCATGATATCTCTTTGCATTGTAGCTTGATAAACTAGCAGATGCAGCTGCTCCTCAGCTTACACCGGATGACTTGTTCTAGTGACCATCGTCAGCTGGCGGAGCTGGAAGAGCTGCGGGCGAAAGCAGCCGAGCTCGAGAAGTTGAAGGCTCGGCGGCCAAGCCCTAGGCCTGTCTGCTTCTCTCCTTCAGCTGGTGGCCACAGGCGAAGCTGAAGAAGCGCGACGCACAGATCGCTGCTCTGCAAGAGGCTCTGAGACCCGCCGCTGTCGCCTTGTCTTTGCTTGTGCTGTCACCTGGCTCGGAGGAGAACGACAAACTGAACGAGGAGCAGATGCGGCTGCTGAAGATGCTGAAGCAGGTGCCGGGGTCACTCCGACGTCGGGGTCACGCCGTTTTGCGACTGGGGATCTGGGGGGGCCCTGGAGGTCCGGGAGCAGCTGCGGATCGTCATGGAGCTGGCGGAGAAGAAGGGTCTCGGCGCGGAGCCGAGAAAGGGAAGGTGGTGGCCGTGGTGATGCCTACCTACTCAAAAGGGTTCCTGCCCGAGAGTCGGTCCGAGGCGATGTGATCAAGAAGCTCTTCGAGGAAGCCGGTGCCAGCAGCCCAGCCTAGATCCTCGCGCCCCGACGTTTTCCAAGACTGCACCGGCGCGACGCGCCCCCCCTCGCCAAGTTGGGCACCACCATGTCTGATCCGGACTACACGTGCTTCGATCGACTCTACGACGATGCCCTCAGGCACACCGGGGAATCCGAGAGACCGGCCGTCGTCTTCACAGCAGTCACAGCATGCAGATGCATGGAGGCGGATGGACAAGCAACGCCGTCTCGAGTGGTACCGCCTGGGGAACACCGGCGACCCTCCGCCATCCTTCAAGGCGAGCATATTTCTTCTGGAAAGTGTTTTTCTGAAAGGTATTGCGACATCCTCCGTCTGCATGGAACTGGCCGTGGCTCAAGAGTTGCAGAGGGGCGCCCATGCGCCCACAGAATTCACCATCATGCAGCGGTGACGCGCGCCGGCTGCGCGGCTGCGCATCCGCCTCAGACGGGTCGCCGACGAAGTGGCAGGGCTTTGCTCGACATCCTGTGCGAGGCCGTGGAAGCGGCTGCAGCAGCCGCGAACCCAGACAGAGCACCGGCCGCGGCTCTTGCCAGGACATGTGTTGACCCTTCGAAGGCCGCGCCATTTCGGCATCCAGGGCTCTGCCGCCTGGAGCTCGATTTCGAGCAGACGACCTTGCGAGCTTCGAGAGCACACCTTCCCTTGTCGCGCGCTGCGCAACCGGACAGACCGCACGTAATCGCACGTACTAGCTGTTACTAGCTCTGCTTCCTCTCACTCAAGAGACTCAGAGTTGCAGGCTATGCTGTGTAACGACGGTATACGCCTGAGAAAGAGATGGTGGATGGAGCCTTCTCCAGCAGTATCGGTCATCATCCCAACAAATTATGTTGAAAAACATGCTGCTGTCGGTAGCTATCCCAGGCAGCACACGAAACGAACAGCAGCTGCCAAAATCGGCATCGTTTGCAAGACAGTTGATCATTCGAAATACGATGTCCCGATTCCCATCCCTTCGGGCATCCCGAGGCAAAGCTTGCTTGGACCGGAGGCGTGGTCAGGGTGTCTTCGCCAGCAAGCGGGCTTCCCGGTGGCGCCGTGGGATCGGGTGCGTGCCTCTTTGCCCTGAGCCTGTAAGGCCCCTGAGGGCCGGCGAGCTGCTGCTGGCGCCTCTCGGAATGGAAATGGCTCTGCTGTGCGGCGTCAGAGCCTTTGGGAGCAATATCAGAGGTCTCCGCCCTTGGCAGCTGTGAAAGGAGAGGCCTCTCCGAGCGCGACTGCCGAGTGCAGTGCGGAGTCGCATGGTGCCTCTCTGTGCTGCTCTCTGCAAAGAGGAGTCCCGGAACAGCGACTTTCAGCTGCTCTCGCCGAACTGGTTTCGGAGCGACTCGACGGAGGTCTCAGCTTAGTCTTAGTTAGGGATAGCCTCGCCCAGTTTGGGTAGTTACATCACCGTCAACCAACTAGTGTACAATAATCCCTAAAACACATTACCATATAGAAAATCATCTTATTTATCAGGTGGTGTACCTCCGCGAAATGGGCAAGGGTAGGTTTATTCATTTTATGAGGCATAGTATGGGGCATTGGGTGGCATTCAACGAGCCACAGCCGCGAGACATCGTCAAGGAAGGCGGCTTCTGAGTCAGCTTCCAAAAGGTGCGCCTTGCCTGTCTTGCGGTTTGTGTCTTGCACTTGTCTGCTGGCTAATGCATTCTGCGGAATGCTTCTTGCATTTCTGCACATCTTGCCCAGCAATCTGGAAACCTGAAGCTTCTTGTGTCAAGTCTCGCACCAGTAAGTCATAGCCATGAGCTGATTCCACTGCATTGGGTTGATGGGTCGTGTGGCAAGTTCACATCATGCTCTCCGACGGTTGGGGCAGCCTCTTCGAGGCACATCGAAGTCAGCCTTCCACCAAGAAATGCCAATGACAGAAACACGCTTGGACGTGCTATTCTTGTCAGATGAGCTACATCCCCCTTCTAACACTCGCTACTTGGCAGAAGTCAACCAATTCTATGTCAGCAGGATTCACACTTTTGGGGGGAAGTGCTGGCAACTACGCACCTTGCAAAGCAGCAGCGGAGCGCACCACATTGTCCCCATCATCATCAACACGGGCGGCATCGCCTACAACAGGCCAATCTTCAACGACAAGGTGCGCCAATTCTTCCTGCCCGAGTACATCAATCGCAAGGACATGACTCGTGATCGGAGGGGGCGCAGGACAACGGATGCTGTCCAGTTCCCGACACCTCTGGGCGATGGCTTCTCCATCGCATCTGCAGAGTGGGACTCTGCGCGTGAGAAGGACTGTTCCAGAAAGCATTCGTTCCTCGTAACCCATCCCATTTGCTGTCCGTGCAAGTTTGTGAAGCAGTGCCTAGTGCCCTGTGTTGGCAGGAGATTTACACGCGCGAGGAGGGCGTCATCTACAACCTGGTCGGGCACGAGCTGGCGAAGGTCATCGATGAGTGTGACGGCTTGGCCAGAGACCTCAAAGGTCTGGCCGCCAAGGGAAAGTCTGAGTCCTTCATCCAAGAGTTCCGAGAGGAGGCGATCGAGGCAAAGGCAAAGGGCTTCGAAGCACAGGGCGCGACAGTGAGCGCCATTGAGCGCGAGGTGAGCTCCATGCTGATGGACGACATGATGCCGTGGGATGGAAGCGCCCTTCCAGTCCCAGACCATCTTTGGGTGAAGTAGCTTTCCGTTCCAGTTCTGTGAGGAGAGATTCCAATCCCCTAACCTTGGGACTCGAATCCCCGAATCCCTTAATTCTGGGACTCCAATCCCCAAATATACCCAGACGACAGAACTCCAATCCCCGAACCTTCGGACTTCTCTCTTCTTCGAAAGCGTCAGAGAGCACCAGATGCCGGAATGCACAGAGGCGCGGCACAGTGCGTCGCAGACAGAACCACCGACAAAGCACCCGATGCCACGCAGAAGCATGGTGCGCGCAGAACCAAATCGCAAGATTCTCGGGCAAGAACAGGCGCTTGTTGCATCACCATTCTGAAGCCCAGCCTTTCAGCATTCAGCCTGAATGAGCCCTTAAGCCCTTAACTTGGCAGGTGATGGAGGAAGGCGAGTTCAGGCGCGTCCTTGTGCAAAGCCAAGGTCAGGGCTTAGGGGTCGAGGTTTAGTTTTTTCGGCTTTCCCACTTCGGGAAGACACAGGCAATCCGACTGTTTACCAAGGGCTTGGCGATGTGCCTCAGAAGGTGTTGGCGTCTTGCGGTTTAGTTTGGGTTGTTAGGGCTTTGTCCCCTAAATCCCTACAAAAACCCTAAGGCGTTTGGGTTCGCGTGGCAACGCGAAGCTTCGCGTTCAAAAGTGTTGTTTCAACAAATAAAACAAGAAAACAGTCAAAAACAACAAGACAAAAAGTAAGGTACTGAAGATTTAGGGGTATGAAAAGATACAAAACACAAACAACATGAAAAGTTTCACAGTATTTGCCTAGTATTTTTACCCCAGTGAACCAAAAAAGCTGTTTACAATCAAAAACCAACATCAAAAATCTAAGGTACTGAAGATTTCGCGTTCAGGAAGGGACAAAGCCCATTAAACCTTTAACAATTTAAATCTTAAGTAGGCTTTTTCCATACCATTAACAAAGTACTATTTTTGTCCTAGTTTCTCGTCTATTCGTTCAACGGTGTATTTGTTTTGCGACCAGTTGCCTTTGCGTTCCTTTTCGTTAGGTTTTTCTTTTCTTAAATATTTTGACTTCATCGCCCTTGTCCAACTCTGGGTACATCCTATTTTCCATTAGCCTTACTGGCTAAATTCAACTTAACTTTTAACTCGTTTGATGGTTTTCGTGCTTCTTTAGGTGTCATTTCTATAGCGGAATGTTTCATGACATTATTCTATGTTAACAAAATCTCGTGTATATAATCTATCCACTGGATATTCTCTTTACCTTGTTTTCATCTGCTTCAACCCTCCTATACAACAAATCTTTAAAAGTGTGCGTATCGCGCGCTCACTAAAATTAGGGTGTGCTCTCGTTATGTGATGTTCAATATATTGTTCCTCAAAATATGCTTGTATTGCTTTCTTGCTCAGTGCTCCTTCATCGTCAGTGTAAACAATTTTTGGTTTCTTACCCATCTTGTGTATACATTCAATTATACCACTTGCTAAATCTTCTTCGGTCTTGCCATCAATAGGTACAACATGCATAAACTTATCAAACATATCAATCGTTAACATTCCTACTCGAAACTTTTGATTTTCCATGTCGTTAATAAATGAATAAGTCAATTTGATACTCGTATGCCGAATGCGGTGCTACAAAACTGTTCGTGCCTATTGGTCTGCGTTCTTGTTCTACATGCTTCTTAAAAAACTCATTGATATCGTTCATTGTTATACTTTTATGTTTCTTTCTGGCTTCATCTAAGGTGCGTTGCCGTGAACCAAAACCAGCCTTGTCAAAATACACATCATTAATTATTCTTTGTTTCTCACTCATATAAATAAGTAAGAAATCATAATATTTGCAATATTCTTATTTCTCTTCTTCTGCTTCTTCTTCGGGTATCACTGTTATCACCTTACAGTTTTTCATGGCGTATTTCGTTCCTTTCTTTTTACTTCCTAGTGCTTCTGCCTTCTGTTCTGGTGTCAACTTCATGACTGAAACATCTATGCCATTTTCGGCTATGTATTTCTCCATCTTCTTTTTCTCCAGATACCTATCTCTTGAAGGCCCTTTTTTCTCAACATACTCTTTGTCTTCACGCCGTTTATTATAATATAATCATTGTACAATGCCAGTTGCTCTCGGATTTCCTCCATTGTCATATCTTCAGGTTTTGTCATATTGCTATTTATATATATAGATAATATTTCTGTAGATATTTTGTCTTAATATTATATAATGTTTGATATTAAAGCAATGTGACAAGAAGTCTTAGGAAAACCACTTAAAGATTAAATATTATTAAATATCACTGCTTTAGAAGCAGTGTACGACAACTATAAAAGGCGTTTTAACAAAGCAACCAAGGAAAAAAGCCAGAAACATCATAGACTTATATTCTGAACGCAAGATAGCCCAGTTTACAACAGCCGACAACTTAATAAGAAAATTTGTCACAGCCAAGACACCAAAGGACAAAGAAAAGGCAGACAAGGAATATAATAAGATTTATGACAA
>CAJNDV010037152.1:66788-81614 GCA_905221635.1 Symbiodinium sp. CCMP2456 | reverse complement strand
AGTAGAGGAAGAATATATCAACAAGCGAACGCTAACTTTTCATTAAATCATATAGCAACGATAGAACAAAATTGTTGTATTCAATCAAACAGAAGTGCTGTCCCTACATCAAATGATATATATTTACAATTAAATGATACTACCGGTATATCATTAAATAAAGCAACATTATTTAACGATACAGTTGATATAGTATGTAATTTATCTTGTGAAAATGAATTTCGTGTTGATGTAGGAGTGACAGGAACACTTGAATTTAGAGTATTAGGTAGTAGCGTTGATTTTTTTGATAAATGTAGTATTACACATACACAACTAGCCGGACCAATAGACCAAATATTTTTTAGAAATCCAGATACAAACGGAGATACGATTTTAGAGATTGGAACGAAAAATGTTTTAACTGTTAATGATGTGGGTATGGATATTATCGGTAATATTAGTTATACTGGTTCTATCGGTCCATCATCAGATAAGAGACTTAAGGAAAATATTAAGGAATTAGAAACTAAAAAGGCTGTGGAATTAGTTAAATACATTGTCCCTAAAACATATAAATATATTGATAGGGAGAGACACGGTGATAAATCTCATTGTGGTTTTATTGCTAATGATTTTTAACTGATAAAATGCCAAAGGAATGGGATAATATTATTATAAAAGGAAAAGATGGATATTTAAAGTTTGATTATAGTATGACGACACCATTATTATGGAGTGCTTTACAGCATACAATAAAAGAAAATGAAGAAATTAAAGAGATGGTAAAAGAAATGAAAAAGTCTATAACATATTTAAAAAGTGAATTAACGAAAATAAGAAATAAGTCTAATTAAGGATTACATTATTTGATAAAAAGATTGAAAAGAGAATAAAAATAAAAATGTTTAGTTTAACAAAGAAATATACAAGACAATTATTATCATTATATTTTAGTTTTTATAATTGGAGAGAAATAGCGAAGGTTAAAGTTAAAACAGAGGAACTATTAAAAGAATTAGGAATACTATACATGTGTATATATGGGAAGTAAAATTTCAAAAGGTAATAATGAGAACGGTTATATTAATCAAATAAAGAATACTAATGAAGAGGAATTAGATTTAAGCAATATTGATAAATTACAAATTAAGGTACTGAAAGAAATGATAAAAGATATACAAGAAGTAAAGGAAAGGAATAGTGATAAAATATATTATAAACTTCCACCAGTTAACTTATGTAATTATTGAATAATATGATTGATAATATTATGTATTCATAATATTATTAATCAACTGGTTCTAGTTTTTTGTTATAATAACGCTCCATATTATTTTTATTATAGTATTCTTTATGTTGTTCATAATTTTCTTTGCTTTTCTGATTACATTTTCTTTGTTTTCTATATACCACTGGTGCTTTTTCTATTTTACATGTTCTTCATTCTTCTTTGCCCATTGCTTTTTGTATTCTGCTCTCTCCTCTCTGTCTATCAGAGGACGAGATACATGTAATGTTGCATTTAATAGTTCTATGTATTCTCTCTCTTTCCTTTTAGCATCCATTTCATTCTCACATTTGTGCGTTTCTATTAATATCATCTCCCAATTATCCCAACCTCCTTTATCAGCAATAAAATTATACAAATGTTTGTTGTTTATTCTTCCATTGTACATTTTTCCGTTAGAATTATAATGACTTGTCTTATGTGCGTTCTTTCTGTTTTTGAAGTTAGTTGTATGACCTACATAACAATCCTTAATATCTAAGTCCTTACAAACTATCTTATAGAAATGTGTTTGGTCATAATTAATAGGTTTCATGGGCATTATATCTTATTAAGTTATATAAAGTTTTATTTCCTTAATATCTTTTTCATCAACTATTGTTCTATGAGAAAAGTTTTTCATAAAGACCTCGTCAATGTCACTTTTTGTTGGGTTACAATATAAAAAACTATATGGTTCGCTCGTTGCTTCATTGTAAATCTCCAATAACAACCTTTTTGATTCTGCTACATTTTTAGTGGCTGTCAACATCTTTTTATTAATAAGCATCGCGGCGAGTTGCTCGGTCATTGTCTCTATCTCTTTCTAATTTCTCATCTTTAAGAAAAACAACTGTCTAGAATTAACCCTTATAATTCTTGACAGTGCCCTGTAGGCTTGAACGCTGGTAATCACTGTCAAGGCATTGTGTCTCCCGCGCACATACAACTGATTTAACAAACTTGAATGTCTGCTAAGTTTTTCATTATCCGCCA
Organism: Symbiodinium sp. CCMP2456; assembly: GCA_905221635.1. Lineage (NCBI taxonomy): Eukaryota > Dinophyceae > Suessiales > Symbiodiniaceae > Symbiodinium > Symbiodinium sp. CCMP2456. The sequence goes on along the minus strand of CAJNDV010037152.1, from coordinate 79,369 downwards.
TATCGTCTATTACAATCAAACAAGAATGTAATGTTTTATGTTCGTTTTTCTTCTGATATTCTATAACTTTATGGTGTCTTTCTATAACTTGCTGTAAACCTGATGCGATATATTCCTCAAAGAAACACTGTTCTTTTTCAGTATTTACTTTCATTTCGTCCTGTATGTATTTCTTCACTGGTGTCCATATACTGTCAACATTTATTGAAGGTGACCATATATAAATACGAGCAAAGCAGTTTCTATAAATATCTAATATGATTGATTGTAATAAGATAGTTTTTCCTGAACCTGATGGTGCAGATATAATCATAGAAGCTGGTAATCTCGGAGCAATTTCATATTTAGATTGTTTGAAATCATATTCTTTAACATTAGCTGGTTTAACAAATGGAACGTCTGACATTATTATTAATACATAGAAAATTTAAATGATATAAGAATTACTTTCTAATGTATAACGACAGCTCGTGAGAGAACCCTCGTCCCTAGCTGAAATTGGTTTCACCTAAAGTGCCCCGTGATGCCCGAAACAGTGAGTGTGAAACGCGAAAGGGGAGTAGCAAACGCACTTACTTAATTGGTGCTACATAAGATAGTGCCGTGAATTAGTTTTATAATACAACTTTTATTATAAAAGCTTTATTATAAACAATTTAATCTTTGTATTAGTATATGAGCGATAAATCTGAGTTCAAAACAGATGTCATACTGAGACTAGAAAGGATTGAAAAAATATTAAATGAAAGGTCTACAAAAAGCTTTAACAAAACTCCAGTTGATGCAACGTATGAAAACAAAAAGAACACATATTTGACTAAACTGAATAACAAGGAAATTTTACAACCGAAACAAACAACACTTGACTATTACAAGATAAAGTATAACGAAGAGACGAAAACCTATTCATAATATTATCATCTAATAATAATGAGTGCATTAGATGATAATATAGTTGCTGAATTTGATACTCGTAGAGTTTTAAAACAGCAATACATACAATGTAAAAAATGCAGACAAATAAAAGGCGTAGAAGAGTTCGTAAGCAAACGTCCTAACAAAGTATACAATAAAATTTGCAGGTGTTGTTTATATAATAATGAAAAATATAGGTTTAAAGATATGAATTGACAACAGGATATTTTCTTTTTTAAAAAACGTTCTTAAGAAACATACTTAAAGAAATAACAACTTAATATATTATAATAGAAATGAGTGACAGTGAGTATGGAAGTGAGAATGAATATGAAAGTGAGAGCGAGTATGAAAGTTCATCTGATGATGAAACTGAAAATTTGTATTATGAACTAAAGAAGTCCAATTATTTTAAAAACTGTACTTCATGTAGACAAGTTAGGAACAGACAACAAATCTTACTAGGTAAATGTGATGCCTTACATGATTTAACACATATGATTACAGACTATTATGGCTGTGATAAATGTTGTATGTCAAGAAACTTATTTGATGATTATATATTACCCTTTACTAAGTTATGTAAGTATCCAGAGTATGATGAAGTTCATAAGATAATACAAGGCTATGTGGATAAGGATAAATATACGCTTGAATTACACAGTGAAATGAAAACAATGTATGAAAACCTAGATAAATTTGATTTCTACAAATGGCATCAGGAGAGAAAGAATTATTTCAATGATACTTTATGCGGTTATTCTCATTATTATCAAAGAGTATATAAGTTTTTTCTTGAAATAATATATCATATAAAAGGAAACGCCGATGATGATATACCTTTAGAACTTTTATAATCAGAAGAATTAACAGAGTTCTTAAATTATATGATAGTGCAAAATTCTACGTGAGCGTAACATAGTCTACCAATGATAATTTAATTTTATTATTAAATTATTATTGAATGCCGCACCCTACTACCCATACTATGCCCCATAAAATGAATAACCCTAAGCTTGCCCATTTCGGGATGTTACATCACCTGATAAATAGGATGAGATAGAGTATTTTAAGGATAATGAGCTAGTAGTTGTTATTTATGTGGATATATATGTTCACGGTGATGTAATACCCCAAACTGGGCAAGGCCCTCCCTAACTGTCTTTGCACGTCGGCAGCCGGCGGCCGTCTGCGCCGCAGACCGCGGTCAGGAGACCCGAGCTTCCTCGAGAGCTTCTGGAGCCTCTCAGACGGCCGCAGGGACGGACGGGGCTGGGAAAGGGCGGGTCGCGTCCCAGCGTTGGCCCCCGAAAGGTCATGGGGAGGCCCCGGCGGAGGAGGAGGAGGCGCTCCCCCGAAAGTTGAACTCTCAGCGGCGCATGGGGAAGGCCGGGCGGAGCCTTTCTTTTGCCATCATCGCCACAATCCTGCTTGCTTTCGTGAGCTGAGTGTGTAAACTTCATCGGTCTACCAGGACAAACTTTCCCAGTTTCTCGGGTGTCGGGACTGCGAACCCGATTCCCATACACATTCCTCGTTCAAGGCTTCAGCCGGAAAGTAATTACATCAGGCCTTGCCCCCGGTCAGGCTCGACATGAGGCCCACATTGCCTCGTTTTACCAGGGTTTGAGTCCTGTCGGGTGAGGAGAGCCTCATGAATCGTGGTCGCTCAGCCTGCAGCAGGTGCTCAAAATCATCGCGGTGAATGCCCATGTGCCCCGCTTGCTTATCCCCAGTGGCTTCGTCGAACTCTTTCATCTCAGGGCTGGCCACAGGGAGATGAGAAGGCGCGGGAGGGAAGGTGGGGTTCAGAACGCGCGGACGGCGGACGACCGTGTCTCTTTGTCTGACTGAGGGCCTGGGTTTGTGGCCGTGGCAGGCCTGGCCGGGCAATGGGGGCCCTGAAAGCCCTGGGGCGCCCTCTTTCCAAAGCCTTCCCCGAAAGGCCTACATGAACCATGCGCCGCCTGCAGATGCCAATTGCTCCGCCGCTTTTGCAGGGGAGGCGCCGATCGGCCCTGGCTCGGAGCGCCGCATGAGAAAACTTGTCTCCAGGTCCTCCTCATGCGTGCCATAAAAGGCATCAATGCCGAAGAGGCCGCGTATGGCCTCGGCCCCTGACTTGTCAAGGAGGTTTTGCGGGTCCTGCGTGAAGTTTGCGCAGGAGTGCGTCCACTCGTACTGCCCGCCTTCAGCCAGCTTCTCGGTGCGGCGGGCGATCTTGAGGCCTTGACAGGCCTTGACAGCATCTGCCCCGAAGGGCGACTCAGACCTGAAAGAACGTGAGGCAGTGTTGCGTGCCACACGTCGATCAGGAGGCGTTGTCGCTCTCCCAGCACGAATGGACATGCTGGCCCGTTGCAATGACAATTCCGAGTCACTCCGAGGTTCCAGGAAGAGGCTGCAGCTGGAGGCCTCCAAGCTGAGCTACAGGGGAACCTGCCGCAACCTCAGGGGAGTTGCCGCCTTCCCAGCACCGCCCTGCTCTGGGTCAGGTTGCTGGCCCGCGACAAGATGAAGGCCAGTCGTCAGACCGGCAGGATGCGGTGAAAAGTCGGTTTGAAGGTGGCCACCAGTGCAGTGCACGAAGACGACAACCAAAAGGCGCACACGTTGTGGAAAGAGGCGCGCCTTTGCGACAGGTTGGAGCATGCTGGGAGATGCTTTTGAGCAGGTCTTGAACCTTCGTGTGGACCATCGCAGGCATCCGGAATCGCTTGTATCCCAAGAGTGACAGGAACTTGCAGTCGGCTCGCGAGCAGAAATCAAGTCCTCCAGGTGTTTGGAGTCGGCTGCGTGCGCTGCACCAGCAGTTGCAGAGTGCGCCGCTGTTTGTGTTCTTCTAAAGGAGTGCCACCCTCGAATTCCCCACCCGCGAAAGGTTCCTGCGGCTGCAGCTGCGTGCTGCAAGGTGCCTCGGTGTGCCTCGGCTCATTGACTGAGATCCTCATTGCATGGACTGAAGCGCTGCAGTGCTTTCCGAGGACATGGTTGCGGCTGCTGCATCACATGCTGAGCTTGCACGCGCTTTGCAGAAGGAGCAGCCCAAAAACGCAGCTTTTCGGCAAACAACCACCGCCCCGTCCCTCCTAGACCTCGGCTTGTCACAGGTGGAAGTCTTAGCTCACTGGCTTGGGCATCTCCGCGCGGGCGGAGAAGAAGAGACGGCTCTGGAGCAGGCGCCCGCGGTCCAGCGGAAGAACAGTGCGGTCGCTCCGCCCCGCTCCGGCCTTTGCAGGTCCAGGCGCTCAGTCGCTTCTGGCTGGGAAGCTTCGCCGGTTCGGGCCTTTGGCGCGTTGCCCCATGGGCTTTAAATGTCGACATGCCACTTCGCGAGGCCTTGCGGAGGCCTCTGACTGGATGGACTCCTGTGGCCTCGGGCCGCATCTCCTCTGAGCGCGCTCAGAAACACCTGCAAAAAGCTGAATGTTGCTTTCTCATCTCTTGCTGTGACTTGCTCTGCTCAAGCTGTGCTCGCTGGGCTCTCTCTGCCACTCGGCTTTGCAGGCAAAGCAGGCGTATCGGCGGCGCGAGTCGCCGGAGCGTGCCCAGGCCGGGGGAAGGAGTGGTCGACGGTCTTCGACGCAGCCGGCTCACAGGACTCGAAGGGGCGAGCCAACCACACTGGTCAGATCTACTGCAGGACTGAGATTGTCTGAGAAATTCAAGCCCAAGTCTTCAAAAGTCCAAGCTCAAGATGTTGGAGGAATTGCGGCAATGCAGTGGAGGCCGAGTCCCGCGCACCGTGCATCCACTGTGCTGTCGTTTCGTAGCTGCTGAGCTGGACGTTCCTGTTCCACCTGTTCAGGTCCCAACGAACATGGTGGCTCCTGCGCCATCTCTGTACCGAAGCAGCATGTAGAGCACGCAGAGTGGCATGAGCCGTGTTCTCCAAGAACACGAAGACGAAGGCCTGCTACGAGATCACCCTCCCCACAAGACCGCGGCTGCAGCCGCAGTGAAGAGGGAAGCCGCATGAGCTGCGCGAGCTCGTGTCCGATGTCTCTCCTCGAGGTGGCAGTGCTTACTATCGCACACAAAGCACCGAGTCGCTGAGCTCCCAGAAGCGGTCACAAAGCCGGAACCTCAAAAAAGACCCCGCATCGGCTCCAGCAAGCTCTGAAACTATCTTCAGGTCCACAGTCACGGTCCCTGTCGCCGTCAGCACAGCAGGATGTTGTTGTTGTTGCTGTTGTTGTTGTTGTTGTTGTTGTCGTTGCTGTTGCTGTTGCTGTTGCTGTTGTTGTTGTTGTTGTTGTTGTTGTTGTCGTCGTTGCTGTTGCTGTTGCTGGTCGTGTGTGTGTGTGTGTGTGTGTGTGTGTGTGCACGCGTGCGATGTTGCTCCGTGAAGGCAGTAGACCTTCGAATCGAAAGTGTCCGGCCAGCAAATAACGGCGCGGGCCTCAGACATAGTGCCGGCGAGGCGCCAGCGAGCATGTGCGCCGTTCCGTGGCAGGGCAGATCGCTCTCTCCGTGGTGACCTGGGGCGAGCCTCGGGCTCCTTCGTGGAAGTCGGCTGCTTACGATGAGGTTCTGTTGACTCGCGTAGAGAAGTCCTTTGCAGGTCTCTTCCGGGAGGAGCTGCACAGACGCCCCCGTCCGACGTCGTGTGTGGTGTCCTCTTCCTCTGCTCCTCGCGCTGAGGTTTCCTCATGGAGGGGCTCGCAGCAGGCCCATTTTATTGTCGGCCTTGACTCTGTTTCCTCCGCTTCCTCTCTCTCTCTCTCTCCCCCACTCTCTCGCCATGTCTATCCATTTCTTTGGACTTTCTTTGCATACATCTTTTTTTTTCCTCTCTCTCTCTCTCTTACCGGCTCTCGTGAAGTTTCTGTGCGTGCGCGTGCCCAGCAGGTCTCCCGAAAAAAGCGAGGCACCAAGGCCGAAGTTTGGGTGGAAGCCGAATTCAGGGGCTGCGTGGCTTCGTGGGCTTTGATTTGTCAATGATTTGTCAATTTGAACCTTCCGCCGCCCCGTTCCGTTAGGCGTCGCGGAGAGCGCGGCAGCTTGCCTGAGACCCAGTACACTCTCAGACTGCGCAGCAGAAAAGAGTGGACTGTGTCAGGCCACCGTTGCAGGTGGCTGGCTTACTTGCGAGACAGCACTGTGTGAGCGGTTTGCACTTTTCGGCTGGGGAGTGGGCCACCAAGTAGCTCAGGACGTGGGCCCCGGCCAGCAACGTGGAGTTCGGATGATGGGTGCCGGGCTTCGTCTTGCTGCCGTAACCCCCCTCGCTCTCTCTGTTGGCCAGGCTCCTCCAGCGCCACGGAGCTGCGGAGCCACGTGCGGGAGGAGGCTCCATCAGAACGGAGCGAACGGAGCGAACGGAGCGAACGCGGAGCGAGAGCGAGGCCACGGAAAGAGACGGATTTTTGCGGAGGCTCACATGGGGCCGGGGGTGGGGCCGGGCCGGCTCCGTGGCGCGATGTTCGCAGGGAGCCCAGAGCAGTGAGCAGCGGTGGAGCAGAGCGAAGAGCAGCTCTCAGCCTCGAGGTGAACTCCTACCGGCCTTTTGCTGCGGACTTCACCAAGGAGGCGCGCTGACGCTGACAATCTCCGCTTCTCTCTCCGCAGAAGTACAGCGCTTTGGCTAAGAGGAGCCTCGGATGATGTGGCCCGGCACCCGCGGCCCAAGAGAAAGGCAGCATGGCTTTCCCGGCTTCCGAGGCGACCGCAGAAGTCTTTTCCTCTGAAGGATGCTCCAGGCCCACACCGAGCTTCGTGCGCGCTCGCTTGAGATTGGCTCAAAGCAGCGGAGTTTTTCCATTCGCGGTCCGACGCCGTGGGGCGACGCCGTGGGGCGACGCCGAGGTTCAGCCAGGCTCAAAGCGCTCGCCTCTGCCTCTGCGAGCGCATCTTTACTCGCTGCACTGTGCTCGCCGGCTGCGTCGGCACTTAAGCGTTCGATAGCTTTGCCCACCGCCTGCCTGCCCGATCCGGGTGCATCCAGGCTCTGTTCTCAGTGATTCTGCCCAGGCAGCTGTCGCAAGTATAGAGTATATCCAGAAGCAGGCTGCAGAATGGTCCGTGGCCACGCAAAGCAGCAGGCAACAGATCTTTGCATGCTGTAGGTAGCCGATCCTGTTGTTTGTGTTAATTTGCTCGCTCGTCGTAGCAGCGCCGTAGCTGTGGTTGCTCCAGTCACAGGAGCAGGAGAAAGGGGCGGCAGGAGGAGGAGGAGGAGGAGAAGGAGGAGGAGGATCTGTGGCATTGGTGGCCTGTGGACGGAAGTCTCTCTGTCAACACAGATGCGACTCGCTCATGAGGGGACGGGCATTCTAAGAGTTTTCTCCTGGAGCTGGCCTTAAGGATGCTGGCGGCCTAGGCGCAAGAGCTTGAGCGTAGGAGCGGCAGACTGCACTGAAAGACAATCATGCTTGTTGCAATGCAGGAGATCGGAACAGTCACAGCACGAACATCATACGAGCCAAGCAAGCCACTGAAGAAGAATCATGCGCATCATTGATGCACGGCCGGGCCGGCGCGGCGAGCATCATGTGCATCATTGGCGCCCGGCCGGGCCCGGGAGGCGAGCATCACGAGCATCATTGGCGGCTCGCTTCTCCATTCCAGGGCAAGCCGAAAAGGAGGGGGTCTCGTCATGAGATTTTGGGTGATGTGTCCCGTAGTCCAGGCGGCATGTTTTTTCTTCAAATTCGGCTTGCCTGCCTCGGCTTGTCCACTGCTGCTCTGCCCTAGCTTTCGTCCCAGTCCCTCCTCCACAAGTGTTCAAAGCTCATGCGTGAGACGGCATATCCAAACAACTTCACCCATAAGTGGCTAGTGACGGCTAGTGGTGCAACTTCACCATGATGTTCTGGGCATGTGAGGCTATCGGGCCTTGCACACCTGCCCACAAAATTTGCATTTCAACATCCCACTCTGATGCAAGTCTTCTGCTCCCTTGGCCGCACTGATAGGAGATGTGTGTCAGAGCGTCATATGCTGTCCCACCTTTAGCGACAGCTTGCAACCGGCATCAGAGTGTGAAGCGAGCCACGGACAGAGGGTGCGGTCGGTCCGAACGCCGGTGGGGTCTTCTACTAACGGCCAGGACAATCAAGGAACCGGGCTCAGACGATGCTTTTGCGCAAACAACAACAAAACGAATCGCTGGGCCCTTCCGCATCTGTTTGCCAGCAGCCAACAGAACAGCATCGCAGTCCTGGAAGTCCATCGCAAACTTTGCGTTGATCTTCTTGCACTCCTCGGCACGCAAGTTTGTTCATGTTTACGTTCATGCCTCCGCGCACTCCGTCAAGGCAGCAAGGTCCTCGAAGTCTTGAGTGGCAAGCATGAGGCCCTGACCAGCCAAATTTGACATCTTGTAACGTCGCTTTGCGAGCCATGCCTGCGGTTCGGTTCTCACCTGGCCATGCTTCAAGACATCAAATACATAGTGCAGTCACATGGAGCTGTGGATCCACACGCACCAGTCCTGTTTACAATCGTGCTGCGAGCGCAGGCTCTGATGGGTTTCTGTTGCCGCAGCTCGTTCCGGAGCGATCTGGTCCATGATCCAGTTGGGAGCCGTAAACGGAATTACTCATGGTGGAGAAGAAGATCGACAGCAGCGATAGCAACGACCAACCACTACAACCATTATAAAGTGAAGGACGACTTCGACAGTGATGACGACGAAGAATGGCTGCAAAAAACACGCTCGCGCCGGTCAAGAAGAAATGGTCTTGCCTAAGCTGGCGCAGCACTAGGCCTGGTTTGTGTTTCCCGCACTATCAAGTAAGCGCCTTTTTGTCTGTCCTGCTGCAGAGTTTTGCAACGTCTTGCGTCTTGCGCAACCAGGCTGGATTCAACTGCCAGCTCCACCAGCCTTAACTGCCGCACACACCATTTACAACATGACCGTTGCAAACAGATCAGGTCGTGCAAGGACTCCAAAAGCATCAGAACCGAGCACGAATGTTTGGACCTACACGTCAACATGCAATCAGTGTCTATGTGTGAAGCCAGGCACGGCTGCACAAAGAAGTTACCGCCAGCAGCAGACAAACCTTGCAACAATGCCGGGGCCTGCGAACGACGAGCTGCTCCTCGAAGTGGGCGGTGTCGGCATTCACCAGGAGATGCATCTCCAAGCAGCCTCTTCGATTTTGTCTGCAAACATGTCCGTACTCTAGATACAAAGGATTGTGATTGCAAAGACCTCCGTTCATGGTTGCTCCTACCCTGGGGAGCCTAGATGAGAAAACATTAGACAACCGGACGCATAGCGTCTGTTCATCTGTTCTTCACGTCGTGCCGTTGCTGGGCTTTGTCCGCGGCAGCGCAACCAGCTCGCCTGGACCGTGTCACGAACCACAGTGGTCTCCATGATATCTTGGGTTTTCGCTGCTGCGAGGCTCAAGAGAAGAATGCAGCGAAGCAGGCGCCCCGCCGCCAAACCGCAACGCGCCGACGGATGGGCCGGGGGGGGGGGGGGGGGGGGCTGGCTCTTTCTCTCCGCTGCATGGAGGCTTCGATGAAGAAGAGCGGTTCCCAGCTGGATGCCGCCGGCTCGAAGCGGAGCCGGAGGGTGTGAGAGAGAGTGAGAGAAGCCATTTTCAGTTTTCTGATGTCTCCGCTTGCCGGATTGAAGGCCCAGAAAGCGGGCCTGAAGTTCCAGTGCCCAGCCTGTGGCAACCTTACAGCGCTGTGCTGCGACTGCTCACGTCCTTGTCCCCGCCGCCGCGGCACCTGCTACTCACCAGCGTCACCGCCCTCCTCCCCCCCCTCACCGATCCCACACGGCTGATCGCGGCTGAGGCTTCCAGGAGAGCACCAACTACAAGATGCTTCTTGGCCGTTTCTTGGCATCTCCCACACGTCTTAGCTGCCGTTGAAGTGGAGGCTACAGCAGCACTACGACTCGAAACATCCCAAGTTGCACCTTGGCCTCAGGGGGTACAGCCTCACCGGGGATTCTCTCAGATGCTTCGACCTTCGAGCGAGCTTAGGACCATCCCTCCTGAAGAGGAGTGCTGCAAGAAGTAGCGCGCGCAGCTCGATCTGTGGGGGGCGGGTGTTCGCAGCCGCAGCCTTCGACGAAGTCTCGGCGCTGAGGCCAAGGCGGGGCCCGAGGAATCCGCGGTCGCGCAGTCCGAGAAGCGACTCGGCCGAAACTCTGGGCCAGGCCCAAAGAGGCCCCTTAGAGCACTTTCACAATTCAATGCGACTCGGAACTGAGGCCGTGACCGGGATGCTCCGAAAAGCCTGAGAAGAGAGTTTCTTTGCTCCGGGATTTACCGAAAATTCGATGCATCGCAGATGGCGAGTTGCGGACCCGCCGCAAGCTTTGGCGCTGAAGGGGCCGAGACCGCTGCGGTTGGGATGCCGGTGGTTTTCCCAAAGACTCACACTGGTCACAGCGGCAAAAAGAGAGGGAAGCAGGCAACTCAGCTTCCTCTGTATCCATCTTTTTGTCCATGCCCTGCAGGCCGAGATGGCATCTGTGACAAGCGGTGCCGCCCCAGTGCTGGACGCTGGATTTCTCCACGTCGTCTTCTTTTCAAGTGCGAGGCCTTGGAACAACGACAGGACAGCTGACAGCGATACCACACTTCGACCGTGCACTTCTCGACTCTCCAGTGTATGTCGGACGCGGACATCACGGCAATTGCCACTACTCAACATCTCGAGAGGAACATTTGGTAATTAGTGTTAGCTGAACTGAACGTGGCCGATTGCAAGAGCTTGTGCTTCTAGTATGTGGTCTCGATCGATCCCGAGCAGCATGATGAATCCACTGCTGAAAAAATGCAGTCTCTGCTCAAGGAAAGCAGGAGCCAGCACTGTCAAGTGGCTCGCATGGTGACAACACGAAGTGAACCCAGATGACTCCAAAAGCCGGAGCTCACAGCTCGCAGCTACGACGATTCGGCGATTTGACGTCGCTGCTGGCGATGAGATGCAGAGCGCACTCTCGCCCCTAGCCCTGCGTGGAGCCTCGCGGCTGGCGACGAGCGGAGTCTCAGAGGAGAGAGAAAAAGAACACACTCCCTCGTCTACACTCGGATCCTACGGTGACTGTGTAGTGGCTGTCGCAATGCGGCAGTGCGGGAAGATTTGTTTTTTTGTTGCTTTGGGCTGTTTGCAGGTTTACGGGAGCACGCGTGATCCGATCGCTTAGCTGGGGTCTTCAGCCCGCTCCATGTGATGCATGTGAGCAGGCAGCCATTTTCACTCTGCGACATCTTAAGGATCTTGCAGCCAGACGTGGGCTTGTAGTGGTGAGACCCCGCAGCCGGAAAATGATAACCTTCAACGAGAAGAGAAGGGCCCAATCCAGTCAGCACAACTTTGCAAACTGCCGGGGGCACTTGCAGCTGTGACACCTGCACTCGGGATTTCGGCTCCAAAGCAGTCATGCCAGCATCATCCAGCGCTGAGACGTTGTCAGAGTCCGAGACATCAAGGATTTCAGCCATGTCCCTTCAGGCCACGAAAGCCCTCTCAGAGTCGAAACACTGCCTGGATGGGCGGCTTTCGGCGTGGGCACAAGGTCAGGCACGGACCTTGAATTGCCACATTGCGCAAGGGCCTCAGCCTCTCAGCCGGCCTGAGACCATCGTTGGTTCTGTCGGCATTGCATTGGATTGAGATGGCTCTTCCATTCTTGCATTGGGCCTGGGCGCGTGGAGTGCTTTTGCACTTTTCTTGGGCATGTTTTTGGAGCCCCCTGAACGGCCGTCGCCACCATGATGAGGTTCTCTTTTAATGGCTGCATGGTGGTTCTTCCGTTTTGTTACTATGGGTATGTTCCATTACCAGTTACCACACCCATGAGAGCACCAAAAAAGTGCAGCACAACGAGACTGAATAACCTAGAAGCAGCGTTTTGTTGTGTTTTTGTTTTTGTGTGTGTGTGTGGAAAACTTGTACCTAAGGAAGTGTTGTCTGAATTCTGTGCAGTAGTTGAAGTTGACTGATTCACGAAGACAAGTACAATGCAAACTGCAGTGGGATGCCCACACCTGAAGAGTGGGCATCTAACAAAGAGAGTGTGCCGATATGGTTCTGGGACGCTGGAACAACATACCTGCAGCGTGTCACCGCTGATCGTTTAGAGCTTTTCAGCCTTGAGACCCATCGCATGTTGGAATGGAGACTATACTTGGCAGCTTGCAGTTCGCTAAAGGGTTCGTCACGCTCAATAACTCCAAGAGACGAAACATGATGACGACGACGACAAGCATCCAAGAAGGATGTGTGAAGATTCCTGACAACCGGCTCAGACCGGGAATACATGTGTGTGTGTGTGTGTATGTGTTGGGATTCTGATCCTGCAAGCACTGCCTTTGGACTTACTGGCATGTTCAAGGCTTGGTCCAGAGCAGAAAAGAAGGTAGTGCTGAACAAGTCCACCCAGACAAGTTTCCCAAAGTCAAGGCAAAGTCACATCGCTAAGATATGCAACTCTGGAAGAGCTTGGTCCAGAGCAAGCAACAGCCTGTTTCATGATGACAGATGGAGTTCTCTTCCGAAGCTGCTTGTAGATCCGTTTAGCGGCTTAGCGTTTAGATCATAAGGTTGCAGTTCGTGATCTGCAACACGGACTGGTCTCCAAAGAAGTTGAGCTTGCAGCCACTTGGTGGGCTCAAGCAAAGCGATGGCATGCTGTCGGTGGGCGGAGTCAGCTTAAGCGACCGCAGACCGCCGCTTTGGGCCTTTCC
>CAJNDV010037152.1:53677-66038 GCA_905221635.1 Symbiodinium sp. CCMP2456 | reverse complement strand
CGTGATGAAGATTGGAAGCTGCGGGGGCTCTTGCTTTTGCAACTCTGCCGAACGGACGAAGCTGCATTCTGCTAGATGAGTGCAGCAGCCCAAGCTGGCTTGCCTCCGTAGCCGTGGCAACACAACTTCTGAAGGCCGGAGTCTTCAGTCGCCGGGAGGCCGCACGGCAAGTCAAAGCCGGGCATGTGACCGTGAACCAGGCACGCGTGCACGGGTCCTCAGAGATGTTGGGGGGATGACCTTCAGAAGGGGAGTGAAGAGCCAGGCCACCGTTTGGGACCCATTCCATGCCGTCCTCCAGTGCGACGAGGTTGAAGTCCAAGGCTTCGGCAAAGTCGTTCTCCCGGACTGGGACTCCAGAGCGCCCCGAAGCACGGCCGAGAAAAGCGGCCCCGGGAGAGGCATGAAGAGACCCTTAATCCCAGGACTCGTCCTCTTCAACAAGCCCACTGGCGTCGTCACGTCCTTGCGCACGAAGTCGAGAACGAAAGCCACGGACCAGCACCTCCCCGCGCTCCAGGCTTTCAGGCAGCTTTCAGAGAGCTGAATGCGCTTGCGCTTGCGCATGCGCGTGCGCATGCGCTCTCGCGCTCTTCCAATTAAGGATGCCATGCCCAAAGCCTACAGCGAACTCCTCGCACCGCACGTGCCGGCGCTGCGGCCCGTTGGCCCACTGAGCAGCAAAAATTGGCGCATAGGCATACGAAAATATACTAAATGTGTCAATATAATATGTGGCTGTGACCTGAGGGCGGTTGGATGCGGCGTCCGCTGGGCTGCTGCTCCTCACGGATTCCTCGGAGATGGTGAACCAGCTCACGGGGCCCAACAGCTGCGACAAGGAGAGAGAGAGAGAGAGAGAGAGAGAGACAGAGAGAGAGAGAGAGAGAGAGCGAGCCTGCACGCATATGAGCATGTGCAGCGAGCGCAGCAGCAGCGGGAGCGCACCACCATGCAGCATCCTTTTTTTCGGAGAGGAGTATCTGGTGAGCGTTACTCCGCTTCCCACCGAAAGGAGCCTCCGGCACTTGCGGGAAGGCCGTCCAATCTTCGCTTAGGGCTTTTAGCTTGTGATCGCAGTCCGAATATTGTGGACTTCGTTATCATTTCCCGCGACCACACCGCAACTCCTCCCAGCATTCGCCATGAGTCATGCTGAAACGGCCAAACGCCTGGGTTACGTGTTCGGACAGTCTGCAGCTCTTCATTCCTCTTGTGTTTTCCTTTGTTTATCAAACAACTCGGTGAAAGCATCCATCACTTCTGTCAGCCTTTGGTCGCTGTATCTCGGCTGTACTTGAAACACATCGAGTTGTCTCTGCTGCAATGGACGAACACACAAGTTTCGTCTTCGTGCGCCGATGGTAAGTCCCTTTTGATGCATAGCACATCAGCTTGCATGTAGGTAAGCCATCTCTGCAAAGGCGCTAACCGGTCAAGCGCAGTCTTAAGGTGAATTTGCGACATGGATGGGGTCGCGCTGCACCTTTGGGAAGGAACTTTTGATATCCTTGAATGAACAGATGACTGATCACGAACAAAGAGCCTTGTCAAGTACAGCCAAGAACGGAGAGACTGCTTTTGGGGCAATGATTGAAACAGATTGAGTGACACTCTTGCTCGGTTTTGCGCACAGATCTTCTCGCACAGGTTGCGAGACGATGACTTACAGCACAAACGCAACAATAATAATTGCCGGGATTGATTGGTTTTCCTTGTGGCTTGTTGAAGCTTCTTTGACTCACTGGTCAAGCGGTTGTTGACGTGCTGTACAGTACATTTTTTTCTCGGACATTGAACTCGTCTCTGACGCTGGAGCCTGGGGACGATGGTAAGTACGATCCGTGACGCTGCGATCTTTCCAAGATCAAGCTCCCTGGTGAGGGGAGACGTGCTTGATGCTATTCTTCGGTCCTCTGCGCTTCCTCGACTTCTTGACTGTTTTCCCGGCAGCCTGTTCTCCCTGATCGAAGACTTGTGTGTTTTTGCCTAACCGCAAATGGGGGTGCGAAGCACTCTTGTCAGGATGTAAAGCTTATTCTGATGCCTTGCATGTACATGATTGCAGGCTGTGTTATCGCAGCCCCTTCGGTGCAAAAGAAGTGTGCGATAGCAGGGTTTTACAGGGACCCCGATTCCTTTCATGGTAGCGGAACCCGGACCCAAGAGAGCGGTCTAGGGCTCGACGGGTGGGTCCGCGGAGTCGCTCCTGCGGGTTGCCCCGCGGAGCAAGCTCACAGCGGGCAAGCCCCGCGTGAGCTGGGTGGCCTTGCGGGAATCCCTGCGGGCCCAACAGTGTGGCCTTAGCAGCCACGGCTAAGAAAAGAGGTGCCTGGAGCAAAGGTGCCCGAAACAGAACCGGGGCCAGGCGAGGCGCCTGGCAGCAGCCCAAAACAGGGCAGAAGGACAAGCCGGCTCTGCCCAGGCCCGGGGCAAGAGCGCCGGCAAAGGGCAGCAAAGGGGTAGTACTTACGTACAACCCGAGCGAGGTCGTGCTTACTGTTCGGGCCAAGAGCAAAAGCCGGCCTAGCGGTCCCTTTGCAAAGGCAAGGGCCAGAGACGCTGCCAGGGCGGCCGGGCTTAAAACAGCCAGGAAAATCCCTTGAGAAACGCCACAAGGAAGAAGTTGGTCGGATACAAGCTGGAGACGAGCAGCCAGAGGACCCACAGCCAATCCGGCTGCGATCCGCTCCAAGGCGAGCTGCGGATCCACAGCCAGTTCGGCTGCGATCCGTTTCTAGGCGTGTCCAAGGAGCCCGTAAGAAGAAAAAGGTCGAGGAGCTAAGGAGGCCCTGGACGTAGCAAGGGCCAACCAGAGCAAGGCCAACTTTCGGCAGCGGCTTAAGATCCAGGGCGTTGTCCGGAGAAGGCTGCCGCGTGGCTGGGATCGGTGAGGTCTGCTCGTCTTGCGACGAGCGCGCGAACTCGGCAAGGCTCCCGATCCGGAACAGGGTCCTCAGGAGGTTCGCTGGGCCTCAGCTGAAAAGGCGGGTGGACGAGGCCTTGGAGCTGCAAGGGCGTTTTCGACTAAGGCCAGCCCAGGAAGAAGAGTAAGATGAATGCGGCCCAGATGGAGATGGGTCAGGTCCCGATTGGTCCCCAGATGCAAGGCCAGGCGTTAGCTATCGTCACCGAGGCTCTTAAGTCTTGTGGTCGCCAGAAGGTGGTGATCATGTCGGACGGGGAGAGATCAATCAAGGCGTTGGCCGAAGCTGCGGACAAGAGCTGGGGAAAGGAAGCTGCGCTTCAAACCTCGGCCAAGGGATCCCATCAGTCCAACAGGGCTGTTGAGCGAGCGATCCTGGAGAACGACTGTAATCAATGCATTCGAGATGCGCATTGGCGTCAAGGTGCAGGTCGAGGACCAGTACTTTCCTAGGTTGGTCCGCCACAGTTCGTGGCTGACCTCTTGTTTCCTTGTGAAGAGCGACGGCAAGACGCCGTACGAGCGCCTTCGTGGGCGCGAGTGCCGTGGTGAGGTGGTAGAGCCTTTCGAGGTGGTCCAGTGCAAGCTGGAGGCCCCCAGGGAAGATGGAGCCCAAGACTGGTGTTGGGGTGTGGCTCGGGAAGAGCACGCATCGGACGAGCATTCGGTCGGGACGCTTGAAGGGATCCGTCGGTGCAGGAGCTGCTACCAAAACCTGAAGGCAAGCGCTGGGACAAGGCCGTCCTAGACCGGATGAAGGGCACATCTTGGCAAGCAAAGGGTGAGCCAACAGCAGTGCGGGGACAACCGCCTACACCAGGTACGCTAGGGCGCCGGGGTGTTTACATCACCTTGGAGCGCCAGATTGACCGCGGAGCAACTCCAGGATGCCAACACTGTGTACCACACAGCCCAGGGTGCAAAGCTCGGTTCGAGACGCTTCTGGGAAAGGCTGTGAGTCCACATCCTGGCACCGCAGCTGCGCTCTGAGCTGAAGGCGTGGACCTGGAAGCTGCACCTCCTGCGGGTCGCTCTGCGGAGGACGCGTGCTCCTGTGCGAGGGCCAAACACGCAGAAGCCGAGGCTGTTTCAAAGGGAGCCTGGGAGGAACTCCCAGCAGGAGCGCAAAGCTCAAGCAGTGGACTCCGCAGGCCCGCTGCTAGCGAGGCTGCAAGCACGGCGGAGGCCAAGCGAGGAGGCTGAGGCCAAGGGCCAGAAGCGAGAGTCTGAGTTCCTCAACGCTCCCTAGAGGAAGCGGTTGCAGACGATGTCACCCTCCAAGAGCTTATCGAAGGATTGCCCACGGTTGTGCCCGATAGCTGGTAAACCCGACACAGGGAAGCTCCAAGGTGCGTGGGACGAGCGCACAGGAGAGCCTCTTCCGTTGGACAAGGTTCGGAAGGCCAGAGGCCGAGAACTTGACAAGATGGAAGAGCACCCGGTGAAACGCGACATCGCCTGCGAGTCGCCAGAGAGAAGGGCTTGAAGATCGTAAGATCTCGGTGGGTCGACGGCTGGAAAGCCCTTCCTGACGACCCAAAGGGAGTGCGCAGCAGGTGTGTAGCTCAACAAGTCAACGCCCACCAGAGAGACGACGTGTTCTCTGGGACTCCACCTCTGAAAGCGCGCAGGATGGTGGTGAGTGAGCGCTGCTGCCACTAGGACGGCACAGCGGCGCTTGATAGCCCGCTACGACGTGTCAGTCGCTTGATTTCACGCCACGGTCCCTCCGAAGGACCTAGACCAGGGAAGTCTTTGGTACCTGTTCAAGGCAATGAATGGGACTCGCGAGGCCAGCAAGCAGTGGGCCAAGCGTATCCTGTCAGTCATGACCAAAGCAGGTTTCTTGGAGGTCCAGTCCGTGCCAAGACTGTACTACCATCCCGAATGGGATGTGATGCCTTCGTGCCACGGAGGCGGCTTCCTGGCAGAAGGTGAGGCCCAGGATCTCGACAAGCTTGACGAGGTCATGCTAGCCAACTTTGAGACCACGGTGTTGCCTCGCATAGGTGACACTGAGGCCGGAGAGGAGGTCAACAGTGGCAGGCATCTGGGCAGGACCGTCGCTTGGTCCTTTTAAAAGGGTACAGGTGGGAGAGCGACAAAAAGTACAGTCGCACTTTGGTCAAAGCTCGGCCTTGAAGGAGGCAACGGGGGCTTGAGGAACTGTGACCAGCCCTTGGAGATAGCAATGCAGCGAAAGGAATTGCCAAGCATCAAGATCTTCGTGATCTCTGGGTGCAGGACCTGACGAGCGAAGGACTCTTTAAGGTGGAGAAGGTCTCAACAAGCAGCAACTGGGCTGACTTAGGGACCAAATCGCTCAGCGGCCAGCGCATCATCGAATTGCTGAAAATCATGCCGCTAGACCGAAGGGGTTTTCTGGCGGCACTATTGGCAGGATCCTTGCAAGTGACAAGAGCCCAAGGAGAAGAAGACGACAAGCCTGAGTGGAGCCTCAACAGGTCAGACGGGTTCCTGGTGTACCTTGTGATGGTGCATCTCTACCTTCTTTGGTGCATCTTCAGATGCATCTTCGGGCTTATCAGCCGACGGAACCAGAAGGCAGTTACCCACGAGGTGGGAACTTGTACCAGTGAAGACTGGAAGGAGAGAAAGCCTGAGACATCGCCAATTGTGATCGGCGAGTCAGGCCATGGAGGGGCCAGCTCTTCGAGTCAAGGCCCTGTAGCCACCCCAGCTTCGGTGGCAGCTCCACCAAAGGCGGTTCCTACTGCAAGGAACGTGAGAAAGGAGGCCTATAAACAGAGACCCCGTCTACCTGACGGTGAGTGGCCAAAGGTTTCACAAAGACAGCTGCGGAGATCTCAACCACGCAGGGCGTATGAGACCCGGCAGTGTCACACAGTTGCCCAGGCACGTGGCCATCTCTTCTGGCTACACGCCCTGTAGAAACTGTGGAGGTTGAATTCCTTTCAAAGCTTTCGAAGCCTGAGCAATGCTCGGCTTGCAGGTTCATCCTGCGCATGTGGACGGACTCCCCAAGGGAAGCAGTCCATGGAGGGGTGTCAGGATGTAAAGTTTTTTTGATGTCTCGCATGTACATGATTGCAGGCTGTGTTGACGCAGCCCTTTCGGTGCAAAAGAGGTGTGCGATAGCAGGGTTTTATCAGGGACCCCGAACCCTTTCAACTTTCCTTCTAGTCATCGGAAAGCAGAAGGCAACAATCATGTCGACTAGAAAAGATACGGGTTCAAATCCGCTGACCCTGTCACGTTCAAGTAGCAAAGATCGGCAAAACAGGCACAACTTCATAGCGGTCAGAGTCTAAGGCTGAAGCTTGAGAGCTGAGGGGCTATTTTTATCAGAGCCCTCCAAGAAAGTTGCAGAAACTTTGTTTTGTAAGTTTTGGGGCTTCGAGTTCAAGGACAGGAAGCCAGGTAGTCTCGCTTGCAAGAACGTGAATTCCAGAAAACAACCGACTGTCAGTATGGACACATAGTATTCCATAGTATTCATGCACTTGCAAACTTGAAGGACCGTGCATTTTCACTGGCGTCGTGGAAAGTTTTCATAGTTTCGAGTGTATTTTGCATACTTATTCCATAATTCCAAGCATAAGTCATCGTAGAATCATGTCAAAGTAATTTCTCAGAAATGCGAATCATATCCGAAGCATAAGCAAAGCATAAGGTAATGAAAGAGATGTTAACATGGCAGTAAACCTCCACAGACTGGTTAATGTTCTATTTCAAGTTGTTGTTCGCAGTCATGGCAAGGCACACTTTACTTGTTTTTATCCACAACAGCTCAGATTAACACGCAACATTTCCCCGGCTCCGCCGGCCACATCGTGGCTTTGCTGCGCTTGTCTTTGGTGACTTCGCCCCTGCAGCACCCTTCTTTGTTTCCTTGGCCTTCTTCTCGCTCTTCGGCTTCCTAGCGCAGGCAGAGGCCCCGCGTTTAGCTTTCCCAGACCTGCTACAGCTTGTGCGGGGTTACTCCTGATCATTGAGGGTGTTGAGCGGCTCCGTCCTTCTGGCGCAATGGTGAAACCCAAAAGAAGTGGCCAAACCCAGATGCATTGTGCTCCCTTGATCTCTAAACGGAGTGGGCCAGACCCGTGAACCATAATAGAGATGTTTCAGCTTGCTGCGCAGCCAACATAGACCTGATTTTACATAGCCACCCCCAAGCAAAAAAACATAACCACGAAACAGGCCAAGAAGCATACCCGCAAAACACATTTGTGAAACATGCCCCCGTTCCGAGCATAATCTCTTGGACACGGGCTTGGCGGAAAGAGCCTTTACTGAAATCTAAAAATTAGCAGCGGTGCTCTGCTGGATGTTCAAGGCCCGGCGACGGTGCCGTGCGCAAGAGCGTAGGGATAGACAACTGCTGCAGCCGGCCTGGCAAAACACGCTCTTGGAGATTCAGTTTGCGAAAGGATTTGGTGCAATGTTGCAACGAGAATCGGATGCCCCGAAACTTCCGGCGAGTCTTGTTCTGCAGTGTTGTCATCAGATCTTAAAAGGCCGTGCTGTTGGAGTTCGTGAGGCGTGAGCTAACATTTGCACGTGCTGTAGTAGGACATTGTGGCCGACAGGTGTCAACATCAGGGACGGCAACACGAAGAGGGGGATGACATTGCCCTGCGCCGTAACTCTCGTGCCAGGGCCCTTTAGTGGAGCAAGGTCCAACAGCCTGCATGCAACGGTTTGAAGTCGTAAACGGAGACCGAGTGTCCCGAAAGCGTTGCATACATCCGACACCGTTCTTTGTCATCCCTTCTATATGGCCCTTCTAGCACTCCTGTAAGCCGTTCTATTCTGCCAGCGCAGATCCCAAAACAGTGAAAGAGATGTCGGCCACGACCACGACCACCAAGACGACCACAGGCGCCAGGACCACGGAGAGAACACACGACCACTACACCACAAGAGACCACGAGCGGACCACCCAGACCAGCAACAACACCTCCAGGAGACCAGGAGGCCATCATGGATCGCGCCTTCTGGAGGATGCGGATACGGCGGTAACGCCGTTGACATGGTTCGACGACCATTCTTTTGAATTCCACGGACGAATTGTCACGGCACCACACACGCAGGGCGCGATTTCAGGGGCAAGGCGACTCCCGCCAGTTGTACCCGGTGCTTGAAAACATATTGGGTTTGACTACTCAACGGTGACCACCGCATGAAGAGAGAACTGTAAACCATCCTGCACAAAGCACTTGAACCGAAATGCGGTAACCCCTTCGCAACGCGTTCGGCAATCCTCGACCTCCAAGGCGAAGTGATGCGAAGAATGCTCGGATGCCGCGAGCTGTCCTGCGCTTCGCCATTCGCGAAGGCAGGACCCGGAGCTGGTAGCCCCTGCTCGCGCCAGCGGCTGTAGTGTGGCGTCGCCCAGGCCGCAACCGGCAGATCCGGCGAATGTGCAAATCTGAGGGCCTCACGGTAGAGTGGCTTCTCAGTTCTTCGGCCAAGAGAAGCAGAGATGAAAACCGTCTCTCTCTCTCTCTCTCTCTCTCGGAGATAGAGACGCCGTGTGTGAAGCGAGCAGCGAAGCGCACGCGCTTCGCCAAGCCGAGGAACGCGCATCGGGCCGCTCCGGCTCGGCAACTTGGCGATCGGAGCAGCCAGAGATGCAACGGAAGAAGAGCAGAAGGCCTTGGTTTCAGCCCTCTGATGGGGCGCCCCATGGCTTTGGCGGCCTGGGCGGCCTTGGCGGCCTTGGCCTTGGGCATTGCCGGCCTAATGAAGTGCTGGGAGGGGCAGCCTGCGTGGGGGAACACCGGACCAGGGGCCCAAGAGAGGAGTTGCCAGATTCTGCGCTGCCACGGGCCTACGTCTACGTGGCCAGGACCGCAAGTGTCCGGGCAGTCCGAACTTCGATGGCGGCAACTCAAGGTGGTGAAGACCGTGATCTGTATCATCGTGCTCATTAGGAAGTGTAGCTGGCCATGGAGCAAGACGGCTTCAGACCTTTTCTTGTGGGGCGTTCAGCGGCCAACGATCTTTGTGCAAAATTGAGCGCGAGGAAGGGCACCCCTCACAGCCGAAGTCGCAGTGTGCTGCAGCTGCCTTCTTGGCACTTTGCCTTCACAAGTTTGCTCGTCTGGCAGGTCTATGTTCCAGAGCTGGTGTTTGGCCACTTGTTGACCAGTGACAACTACGACGACTCTTCTTGCAAGGTGAGCGTAGGACTGTTGGGCTTTGGTCTGCCATCGTTGTCGATGTCGGCGGAGTCTTTCAGGTGGTGGGAGGCCGGAACGGCTACGGTGCCAAGCTTGCCAACGTTTTCTCCACAGAGTTCAAAGTAGAGACCTGCGACGGCAAAAACCGGCCCTGCCCTTGGCTTGTCGGCCCGTGTTTCGGAAGTGAGGCCCTTGTTACGGGTTTTCGCCTGGCGGGCTAGGTTCAGCCAGCTGTACAAAAGCAACATGCAGGCCTGCGGATGGAAGCCTCTGGAGCTGAGTGTCTGACTTCAAGTCAGGTCAAGGGCAAGCCGGAGATTCTTGCGACCAAGGCGGGAGCAGACGAACTGGTGCGCCAGCGCAGCCAGCGGCTTAAGGGATCCTTTTCTAGGAGAAGTCCTTCACCTGCATCACCTTCAAGCCGGACCTGGCGAAGTTCGGCATGGCGCGCCTGGACGACGCTCGGCCGCCGCTCCGCGAGTTGGGGCCGGGCTCAGTTGATGTTTTCCCATGCGTCAGTCTCTTTTCCGAGGAGGACATTGTCTCCCTGCTGACGAAGCGCGTCTACGATGTGGCCGGTTCCACAGCAGCCGATCTCTCAGCTTTTTCTGTCAAGCTACGGCGCGGTCATTCCATGTTCCTGAAGGAGCGTTGCAGCGTGTTTCTGAATGGTGAGAAACTCGACGTGAAGAACTTCAGAGACTACTGTGACCTGTACTTGCTCAGCTGCCACGGTTGAGAATGTGAATGTCTGTGTGTTCTGCGCGCCCAGTGACGGGCGTTGTGCCAGTGTGCAAGCTTCGCCCGGCTTGATGCGATGACCTGCCGGGGCCACGGCAGGCTGACGCGCCAGGGCGTGCCCCAGATCTATGAAAAGTGCTCCGACAGGCCGGATCGGCGGTGTGAGAGTGACTTGGGACTTGTCAGACGCAGCAGGTGGGAGATTTGCGTGAGCCTGACGGAGACGGGCTTCCATCAGGCGAGAGGGCGAGGGCGGAAATGGAACTCCGGTCCTGTCGTCGTTGCAAGGTGAGCTTCGTGAACTCGATCTGCACGATCCGCGGGGGGACGCACGTCACGCACGTCAGTGACCAGGTCGTCGAGGCCGAAGCCGTGGCAAGCCGGCATTTGCGGCATGGGCGCGGCTGGGAGCAGTGTGCATCCTCGCGTCGAAGGCGATCCTGGAGAAGGTGCGGCTTCAAAGCAAGGAGAAGATGAAGGGAGGAGTGGACGTTCGGCCACATCATGTCAAGCCTGGCGCCAAGTCCGCCAAGCCCTCTCTCCTTCAATTGCGCCTCTGCGCCTTTGCGCAGCCTGCCAGAAACCACCTCTGGATCTTCATCAAGTGCTTGGTGGAGAATCCAGCTTTCGATTCGCAGACGAAGGAGAGAGCTGAGGCTGAGACCCCTGCCTCGAATCCTCGAAGATATTCCGGCCTGCGGCGTCGTAGTCCAACAGACGCACAAGAAATCTTGTTCAAACATTCGGAGGCGCCTCGCGTGCAGTTGACTATTCTCGATGCCACACCATCAGACAAGCCGAGCTGCAACCACAAGAGTTCATCTGAAGAGCATCATGGGATGAGTTACATGAGAGTCTGCTTGAAGATGGAGGCTCGACGCCGGACCAAGGCCTCGTGCACCCAATCGAAATCAGACACCGAACAGGCCCGGGCCCTCATACGCCCTCACAGTATGTCGTAGATTGTCGCAGTATCGGGGTCCAGAGCCAAATGGACAAGTCGGCCTTGGCTGCGGCGAAGCGCTCCGAGCCAGATAAACACCGAAACACCATTGAGGCGGGGACGCTCAGGTCCTCCCCGCTTGAACGTCTGGAGGGCCTCCGTTTCAACAGCCATCCCGAACCGGATCGTGTCGTTCAATGCAGTCGCGATGCAAGAATCATTGCTCGTGAAATAAGATGCATCCCGCTGACGTGATAGAGTTGTCTGCGAGCAGAGTCTACATCCTGTTCGTTCGTTGTGTGTTTCGGTGGTTGCCCTGGGGACCTCGTATTTGAGTCCAGGTACGCTCGAACGGAGCCTCTGAGAACTCGCTGTCTGCTTGTATTTTTGAGATGTTCTTCGGGCTGTGGAAAGCACATTGCTGCCTCGACTGGTGCTGCGTCGCGCTCCTCAGGAGACATTGATGACGAAACAGTCCAAATTCGGGTCTCGCTGTGAGCTCTCCGAGAAGTTCCTTTCGGAGGAAGGGCGGGTAGACCGCAGATTCATGCCTCTTGTGAAGTCGGGTCAGGTGGCAACTTGTGGCGTGGTAGATCTCATCCTGATGGCAGCGATGGCAAAATCAAAGGTCGACCTGGGAAAGAAGCTCAAGGCGCAATCGCAACCTACTGGTGGCTGTGAGAACCTAAGTGGGGAGCCCACTATAACAGGCCAACACCAGCCGTGTCGCTCGCCTCACGGGCGTTCCGAAGCTCGAGGATGCCAACGACGCAGGTGCTCTTCAGAGATGCGTGTGACGAGTCCTGTGCAGTGCGAGCAGGCGGTAAGCTGTCGAGCGAGTGCACGCTGATCCTCACCGAGGGAGACTCGGCAAAGGCCACGTCGACGCTCGCCGAAGGGCCGAAGATGGCCGAAGGCTTTGCGGTGCTTAGTGCTTTGTGTTTCAGGCTCTAGCTGTGGCCGGGCTGAGCGTCATTGGCCGAGACAAGTGGGGAGTTTTCCCACTCCGCGGCAAGGCCTCCCGAGATGCCGAGAAAAAGCGCGCTTGCATCTCGCCGTGGGCAGGTTCTCAACGTGCGTGATGCCACGCTCAAGCAGATGATGGCCAACGAGGCCAGCGCGCGAGCGTCGTCGCGGCGTCGACGTGCAGTCGATGCGCCGTTGCAGGAGATACAGAACTTGATCAAGATCATTGGCCTCGATCTGAACCGCGAGTCGCGGCCCCGTGGAGACCTCCCGTACCTTGCGGCCTTGTGACCATCTTGTGAGAGGTACGATGCCGAGCTGAAGGGGCTCCGGTACGGTTCCATCATGATCATGGCCGACCAGGCCAGGGCCTGGCAAGGCCGCAAGGGGCCCCACGGCCCCTTTGACCACCAAGCCGGTCACGAATTTCTTCGAGAGCTTCCCTTGTTTCGCCACCTTTTGCAGCTCCCGAGAGAGCCCTTCTGCAGTCTCTGGTGCTGACTGTCGCGCTCGGGTTGAGAGTTTACGTATAGGCGTCACCGAGATTTGGGAGCCTCGTGTCGTGCCCTACTCAAAAGCCGTGCACCCCAAGATTTTCAGAACACCACGCCCTGGTGG
>CAJNDV010037152.1:16495-53577 GCA_905221635.1 Symbiodinium sp. CCMP2456 | reverse complement strand
CATGCCTATGTTTCTGAAACCCACAAAACGCAGGCCCGTATTATGTTGTTTTCTGAAAATCTTAGTGTAAAAACTCGAGTGAAAACTCCTAAATTCCCGAGAAATACACGCCACCAGGGCGTTGCACTCTCAAGATTTTGCTCTCTGACAGGACAGCGACGGCTCTCACATCAAAGGGCTCTTGCCTCTTGACTGCAAGACGTGCAGAGCGCCACCCGCGGTCGGAGGGTTGTCGGGCTGGTTTAACGGATCCTAGGATCAACCTGATCCATGCCTGGTGGCCCTCCCTTGCCCGGCTGCCGGGTTTCCTCAAGGCTCCGCTGCTCCGCCGCGATCGATCGCGCGCGCGCGCTGCGCGCGCTCGCACCTCCGTCTTCCTCCAGGAGTTCTTCACGCCGATCGTGAAAGCAAGGAAAGGCCGCCCGGAACTCGGAATCGAGAGCGCTCGGCTCCGGAGGGGCACCCATGGCACCCCCCGCCCCCCCCCCCCGCCGAGGCAGCGAGACCTGCTTCTACACGCTTCCGGAGTACGAGGCACTACACGTCGTGCTTCTTTTCGGCGCCACAGGGCCAGGCTCGTGCTTGCAGGCTTGGAAGAAGGAGACCGAGAACGGAAAGGGCTTCAAGATCAAATACTACAAAGGCGGCATTCCCAAACCCTGTAAGTTCTCAACAGATTCTCAATGTAGGTCTTGGCACGAGCACATCGAAGGAGGCGAAGGCAGTCTTGACTCTGACAATCTCGAGCTGCGTTGCTGCCGTTTCCTTTGCATTGCTGGCATTGGTGCTACGACATGGCAGGAGTATTTTAGCGCCCTGGAGTCGCACAAGATGCAATACCGGTACGCATGGGCCCAAGTTTAAGGAGGGCGGCGCTGATGCGGGGTCATATAACGGTCATGATGTTGGTGGCTGCGATCTAGGATGGTGTTGAAGACGACCGAGCCATCGATCTCGCCTTCAATAAGCGTCTTGGCTACAGCCCGGTCAGCGGTGGATCTGCGCGTCGAATTCGTTGCGGTCCATCGGGTGACAAGGAGGCGAGCAGATGACAGAAAGGCGTGGATCAATGCTTACGAGGCGGTGCCTATATGCCTTGGGCTGGGCGGAAGGCTGTCTGCAGGCTGGGGAGGTGGGGGGAGGCTTTCTCCCGACAGGAAGGACGCTTGGTAGACCACACGCAGCAGGAGGCGGGATTGCGACATTTTTGCGATCACGTTCCCGTGTGTGCTTCGTCGCAAAGTGAGGTGAGCTACAAGGACTTCGTGGATAAGGTGCGGGGGAGCTCCATGGCACCGCCACGATCCTCTCCTGCGCGGCTGATCGGCTGCCACGCAGGAGCTGGTGCTGTTTGCCAAAGCCAACGCTCAAAGCTCAGCCCAAGGATCTGCAGAGCACTAGAGAGTGCAGCTCAGCGCTTAGCGCTCTTGGGCTTGGGCCTGGGCTTGGGAGGTGATACGTGCTATTCCCTCCATGGTGGATGGTTTCAAGCCGAGCCAGAGAAAGGCGTGGACTCTTTGAATGGAATCTAAGCATTCAGCATAATCAATTACTGGGATTCTGCCAGTTCCGATGTCAAGTTGATCCTGTTTGCTGACAGCGTGGGCTCGTGGGCTCAAAGTCCTCTTGCCGTTTCACTGCAGCTTCCTCTCGATGGCCTCCTGCCCAGTTTGAAAGTAGAAGATAAAGGCGTTGCTGCGTGGAGTCCCTGACGCCAAGGCGACCGCCACAGTGCCAGTGGCGCAGATCGACAATTGTGTTCGGCGCAGCCACTTGCAGCAGGGCGAGTCCGTGCCGCCCCTACCGGCTCGTAGCAGATATCTCACAACAGAAGTTGGTTTCCTTGAGGCACTCCATCAAAACATTTCAGAGAAAGGCGCTTGGTGTTGGGGCCTGCGATTCGTCTCAGAAGTCCACAGTTTGGAGGTGAGAATGCCTATTATTTCGCTCACAGTAGAAAGTTCGAAATCCCGGAGGCGGGGTTCCGTCCGTTGCGAGTGAAAGAGCTCTGCCCCTGCCCCTGGCCCTGGAGAGGATGCCAAGATCATCGCCGGCCCAGGAGCCGTGGCCGCACCGACGCATCCGCAGATGACATAAAAAAGACACATAAAAGATCCGTGCGGGGGCCGGGGGAGCCCGCTTCCGCTTTCAGGACTCGTCACCGGTGGTCCCCCGGAGCTGCTCCAGGACCACATTTCGACCACTGCCACAACCACAACCACTCTCCACCCGCCTCTCCCAGCGCCTCAGGACGGAGGTGCAGAGTTGATCAAGGAGGAGGAGAAGATCCTCTGGATCAAGGAGAGTCATCCTGGTCCTGGAGGGTCATGGCGGCCCCAGCGCTTCCCTCTTGCCTGTGCCTTCTGAGTGACTTGCGGGAGGATTATGCCTGGGCAGAAGCCGGTGGAAAGGTGAAGGTCTACGTCGACTGCGACTTCCTTCCCGAGGACCATGCAGCGGTTTGCAGCCAACATGCACGCGATGCCGCGCTTCAAGCCGATGAATGCGCCATACTTGTTTCTGCTTGCATGTATATGTGTACCCGACATGTAATGATAGGATACGATGCGATATGATGCGATGTGATGAGACGAGATGTGACATGGCATGATGGGGAATTGGCATGACCTATAAGGATATATCCATGCATCTATCCATCTATCCATCCATTATATCCACGTGTCTATACAACCAGATGTATATGCATATGTACATGTATGTTTACTTGCGTAGATGTATATGTCGGTGTATATGCAGCTGTAAAATGCATTTGTACATGTGAATGTAACTGTGCACGCGCATGTGCATGTGGATTTGGATGTATATGGGTACCCGTGCATGTACATGCCCATCTGGGTATGTGTTGTGTAAATAACAGGACGCAAGGACCAAATTTGCACCATGTGACTTACCTGCATATACGTAACAATAGATACTTAGATCTGTGGAAGTTTCGAGAGATACACATGCAATGAAGTCGGCATGTAGAACGGTATAAGCAATCGTCTTCATATTAACAATTTGGGGTTGCGGTTTCTCGTGAGAACAAACATACGAAACATCTAATCCAAAGGTTTCAAAAGGCCTGCCCTTTTGGTTTCGGATGATGCGAAAACACTGTCCCCGCCAGGATGCGCAGGAAGACATCGTCGTGGCCTCAGCTGGTGAAACACATGTTGCAGCCCGATTTCTGTGGCTGTGAGGCTTCTGCCACTTTTGACACCCGGTCCTTCGTGTTGGATATCGCCAGCCAGCAACGAAGGAAGACAAGAGCAGTGCCAAAGCAAAGCAGGGCGAAGTGGTTGAGAGTGATTCATCGTTTCATCACAGTATGGAACTCACATCCATGCAATGCCTTTGCTGCATTCTGGCAAGGAGGCTGAAGGTGGAGAAGTTGCACGCCGAGATCAAACCAGAGGAGTGCAAGGTTCGCGTGGAGGCAACCTGAAAAGACGTAACTCGTTAAAGCAGGCACTTTTGTACAACGCAATCAACCACAACTAGCCAGCTGTGTAGGGGGCAATGACAGGTAGATGCCAGCGGGCCAAGCAGTAGGTGTCAACGCTTGGTTGACATAATAGTGACATATGACCCCACCTCCAAATCCTAAAGCCTGTCTTACGAAGGTTGCATTGCCCCAACATGAAATCAGACCGGTGGTATCACAAAATCACAGTGGAGAGGCAGTTGCAAAGCGCGTTGCCGCGCAGGGCTTTGCAGTCGCGAGTGCTGCTAGGCTTCACAGAAATGCATTCAAGCTAGCGGAGGCTAGGCGCCGTTGGGTTTTGAGGAAAGGGTTCAATGCAGACTTGAGATTGCCTTGAAAACTGTGGTGTCCCGGCCTGGTTAAAATCACTGCCATGCTCGCCTTGTGGTCGTGGCTGGTAGGCCGCAAAGCGGCGGGTAACGGTCACGCTGGCGAAGAAGCGCATCTGGGCTGCATGTGACGGACTGGCCTCTCTAGAGGTCTTTCTCGGACTCTACTCAAAGGTGAAACCACCTGGCGCAGCCTTGTCCTCCAGAAGTGAGAGAGCGTTGCTGTAATCTTGGAGTGCGGGCTTCCCCTTCAATGCCCTGCAGTCCTCAGCTTGCACGTAGCCGCAGCCTGACGTAGGATGTACAGGTCATGCACGCTGTGGAGGAAAGCGTTGCTGCATGCTGGGCAGTGGGACATGTCTGAGAGATGTCAAGACCAAAGCTTGAGCCCTTCTCTCAACTATGTCCCATTCCTGTCCCTGTGTTCCGTGTGTGTTCCGTGTGGCTTAGCCATTCCTTTAGAAAATGGCTTTCAATGGACTGTTTCTGTACCGCGGAACACTGCGCTGAGAGACCTAGACTTGACATTTGGAGAAAGAGAGTCCGCCAATCTAAAGACACCAGGAAAGCCGATTACTGCGCGGCGTCACCTGTGGCAGGTCCTTTTCGGCTGCTTCAAGCGCAAGCTGCGTAGCGACGTGAAGGCTGCGCTCTCCTGTTTTTGCAGAGAGATGGGGGCCCGGGCCCAGCACCTTGAAAAGAGGTGGCCCAGCTCGTGGGCTACGTGTCGGAGCAAGCGGCGTATCATCACGGAGAGATGTCCTTGGTGCGGCACCCGGGACCCGGCCTAGAGCGCTAGAGCGGAGCGGAAGCGGAATGGCCCCTGGCCCCCCCTACATCCCCTGCTTCTCAGTCGGAGACCATCGTCGGCATGGCGCAGGATTTTGTTGGATCCAACAACATCAACCTGCCCCTCAGTCGCATTAGATGAACGTACGGCCTCCGACGCGCCTGAATTGCACGCCCGATTGAGTCTGAGGCTCGTTCCACAAGGCCAGTTTGGCACACGATTGCAGGGCGGCAAGGTGCATCGCAGGGCTTTTTGCTCCGTGGAGTCGTGATGCAGTCAATGCCCAAGACTCAAGAGCAAAGGACTCGGCTTCCGCACGATACATCTACACGCGTGCTGACCCAAGTGAGGTATATAGCCACACATCTACATCAGCGTCACATAAGTACCGTCACATTCCAAGCGCCACCGTTGAAAAACCCTTCGCTACGCTTTCGGGGAAACGCAAAAGGATCCAAATTCATGTCGCAGTCGTGTCGGGCCGTGTGGGAGGAGTTCCTGGATTCCCATGTATAGGCTGCAGGGAAAGCCAGTGCTGTGACAACGTGCTGGGTTGGGGCGGACTTGCGTTTGTTGCACACTGCGTGTATCACACGGTGCGATGGACATGCGAATGTCTTGGCCACCAACTGAAGCATGTACTTTTTCTTTTTTCGGCTAAACCACTCAAAATTCTACGCTTGATTCTTTGCCTTTACAGTGTTCCCGTGCGACAAAGCGTCGTTAGCGAGGCCTGGCACCGATCACACGTTTCTTATTCCCGGCCTCTGCGCGGCACTCGGCTGCGATGCGAGATGCGAACGTTCTGCTGCAAGGCAAGCATTGTGTTGACCGGCTGCGGATTTGGATTCTGCAAGGACGATCCGGTGTTGGAGTATTTGAGCGAAGATGGCATGTCCATCGAACCTCGCTTCGTGCTCGGCTGTCCTGCATCCTGTCCTGCATCTCGAAAGGGGTAAGAAGTTGCTAAGGCTGGTACTGTCCAGTCATCCCGATGGTCTTGGTGAACGGTGTCGAAGGGATCGGCACCTTGGCAGCCGGACAGCCGGACTCTTGAGCCGGCTGGAAGCTCCCTGCCACTCAGGCACGGGCTGGAGTTCGTCGGTGCCGAATTTCAACCCACGTGCACCTTGGCAAGTGTGGAGCCGCCACAGAAGCGCGTGAGACTCGCAACAGCCCGTGAGGACATCATCGAGAATCTCAGGCGCAGTTGTGTGGCATCTTATCTTGTCTTCATGCGGTCAACTTGCAGGAGGTGGCTCAAAAAGCAGGAGATGAAGGAGATGACGCCCTGGTTTGCAGGTGGGGCTGAAGTCTGAAGAGTCTGAAGAGTCGAAGGTTCAAGGAGACGAGTTTGTGTGCTTCGGACCCTGTCACAACAGGTTTCACCGGCAGCATCTCGAAATCGCGAGAAGAAGGCAAGTGGGAGGCGCGCCAGCCCAGCCCAGCCCCTTCTCTGAGGCGACATATGTGGAAGTGGTCTGCAGAGAGAGCGGTTGCTTTGCCAGGTCACGGGCAACATCCGGAATCTCGGGGAAGGCGGGTGGAGCATCACGGAGACCCCTAGGAGCTCGAAAGCAAAAAACTGGCAAGCGCGAACAAAGACAGACGCGGACAAAATAACACCGAACCGAAGAAGAGCGAGCGTACTCTCGCGACCGACCTTCGTCGAGCGGCGACTCCCAGGCAAAGCCCAAGCAAAGCCCAGTGCCCAGCGCCCTGCGTGCGAACGCCGCGGAGGCAGAGCCGAGATCACGGAGCTGCCGGTGAAGCGATGGACGCAGGCCGCGGTTCTTTTCGCTGCGGCAGAAAACCGCGGGGCCTTCGTGGTGGGCACGGCCAGGACTATCGAGAAATCCTGGAGGAGAACCTTCCAAAAGGGGAGCTCCGCTCTCGGCGCATGCTACAGCTAGCCTAAGCCAGCCGAAGAGCTCGGCCCCTGAAGTTCTCTTGAGACGTTTTCAGCTTAGCTCCGTGCAAGGAAGAAACGGGAGGGGCCAAAGCTCCTAGAAGACTACCAAGAGTACGGACCTGAAGATTGTTCGTTTGCGACTTTTTTCTCGACGTGGAAACGCACACAACCTGGAAGGTACCACAGTGAGAAGTCCGTGCATTTTGTGCCAGATGCCCACTGATGCCTGTCAGCGCTTTTGGGCTTTTTTGAGCCTGTTTCTCTCTCAGGTTGTCTTTGAGCTCAGAGGGTCAGCTCCATGCGGACAAGGACAAGTCTGTTTTCGGGCCGCCTGTTCGCTTGATTACGCAAAAAAAACAACGCTGCCCAACAACCGCCAGGACAACCTGGAGAAGGCAGCAGAAACCCAAACAGCCCAACTGGGCGAACAAAAAACACCCGACTCTGCTCCTCTGCGCAGTGGCGATGTGTCACCAGGTCTTCAAGCTTCGCTCGTCCATCAGCATGAACAACATGGTGCCTTGATGTCGTTGGGGTGCCGCCCAAACTTCTCGATCCTGTCAGCCCTCACCCCGACCAGATGCTCTTCGATGCTGACGGCAAGATCAAGAAGTACGTGCGGGCCTTGGTTCCTCAGCTGCGGCGTGCCCACCCCCAAAATGCCTGAAGGACACTCCAAAAGACATCCTGCAAGACTTCGCGCAAGTCCGGTTAAAGATGTACGAGACGTGCTGGTCTCAGTGCTGCAGTCGCATACGAGGCTGCTCGCTTTGAACAGCCGAGGCGCAAGGCGTACCTGTTGGCGCGGCTCACCCGCGAATGTGAGGCACACCTGCGGTCAGTGGCAACTGGCAGACTGCCTTGGGTTGGCCCTGAAATAATTGAAGGTGTGCTTCACGCCATGAAGTGTCGTGGTTCAGCCATGTCTGTGGCAAGCTCTCCAGGTGTTGAGCGCCAAGGCACGCTTTGTGAAGTTGGTAATCGAGGGGAGAATTGTGATCCGAAAGCGGTCGATGCCTCAGCTCCAAAGCCGAATCGGCTCCGGGTGCAGCCTTGCACCGTGCCAGGAAAATCGCTGACTTGGCCCAGGACACAAGCCGTGCAAAGTTGCAAAGTCACTGACACTCTGACACTGAGAGGTTTGGAACCGTCTTGGCAAGGACCTGCGGAAGCATGGCTTCAAAGCGCTTCGCGACCTCCAAGGCTCAAAATCAAAGCTTCGTGCTGAAGTCTCGAAGTGCCGGTGAAAGCTCTTGAGGCGAGCAGTCTGAGGAGAAGGAGGACGTGTGTTCAATGCCTCTTTCGTGTGCCACTCTGTCAAGGAACATCCGCGTAAACTGCAGAAATCGTAACGATTTGCGCAGCTGTTACTCTCAAGATGCAGGCCTATTTTGAAGTGGCGTGCTGAAGACTCTGTAAATTCCTGTACATAGCCTCCCAGCCCGGGTTTCTCTGTGAACGGCAGCTGCCCGAGAAGTCGTTTGGATTCTGGCGAGTTTGGCCGGGCTATCAAGGAGTCCTGGGTCCACACCGTGCTGACGTTTAGGGCATAAAGCGAGGCACGTCGTAGAGGGCCCACAACCTGTGCCCCAGGTGATGCCTCGCAGCGTGGTCTCGGGCAAAGTTGTCTTCAGGCGCTGTTGAACACAGGTTCTTCTCCTCGTGAATTATACTTATACGTTCTTGTTCTCGAAGCCGTTCTAGGCCTCAGTGTGATTGGACTTCGTTTGGTCATGCCGTGGAGAGGTGAGCCTCTAGCATGTGCGCATTCAAAGCGAGCTGTTGCTATCGTGCCATTTAGCAGCAGCAGGGAGAGGGAGAATTGGAACGCTGAAGACGCAACCCGCCAGCGAGGCAGCAGGGCGGCTCGCAGGCTGAAAGCGTCGCGTGTGCTCGAAATCGCAACCGATGGCCGGCCCGAGTCCAGATTCACGGCTTGTCGCAGAGCACTCCATGAGACTCGCCGCGCTCACTCTGAAACACATCACCCCTTCGAAGCGGCGGCATCCGGGCCAGCGCTGCGCCTTCATCTGCAGGCTAGGACGTCAGGGTCTGCGGACTCTTGAGGGAAGCAGCGCCTCGGTGCTTGGCTTTGCTCAGGCTGCGTCGCGCAGTGTCGGTAAGCTTGCGATAGCTTGCGTAGCTTCGTTGTTCCTTACCTGTCTCGTTTGTAGTTTTCTCAAGGTTTCCATGACAAGGTCTCCGTGTGTCTGTGTGATCTTAGTGTGTTGGTGTAGGTGCTGCCACTGCTTGCAGACTATCGAAGAAGAGGTGGAGGTGCTGCTGGAGACGCTCTGCTAAGGATTTTGACGCGCTGCTTCGTGAGAGGGGAGGGACTCGGGGTCAGCGCAGCAAGGAATTGCTACTGCAGCCGGGCTTGCCTCAAGGGCGGCCCAAGGCGCAATTCGGCTTCAATGCAGGGATCAAAGAGCATAGAACGATGATCTCGGCAGGCAGCTTGATGGTTCGTGCATCGCGACGCCTGCCTGGGTGATGCCGCCACCGAAGAATGCCCGAAGCACAGCGCGGGTTTCGGCGGATGCTTTGGTGAAGCCGCACGCAGTGAAGAAGTTTCGTCCTTGTAGTTAACAGAACTCGACCCACATGGCCAGTTATGTAGATGATATGACAATGTACTGTAGTTGTTAGGAGCTCTGACGCAATTGATTGGACATTATTTGCTTCAAGGAAAAAGGACTCCTTCTTGTGTGTTTTTCCTTGTTTGACATCCATCTGTTGTACCTAACTGGTTAACAGCCTAGAGGCAGATGTTGTCACTGTGGTGGGATAGGCAAAGCCTCTCGACGCCATAGCGCCCCTCCATACTTCCATTTCTGCACACCTGCCTTGAGGTTGCGCTTGTTTTTGCGACATAGGTGCCCCAGGCCCTGCCTCATTCATAACCTCCCCCGACCTAGCAAAGTGCTAGAGCCAGGCACTGCCTGTCACCGTCGGATTGTTCCGCGTAACAGTCCATTTTTCGAACTCTTCACCGGTGTATGCAAAGCACCGAATCTGACGAACACCCCTCCACTTATCAGACCCTGCTCGTTGGGTGTACTTTGATCTGAAGCAGGAGTATTGCTCATCCTGCTGCCCCTGCCTGTGGTTTAGATTGGTAGCCAGAAAGAAACGAGAGAAGGCTGCGTCTTCGCATCAAGTGGGAAAGCTTTCTGTGTAGGATTCTTATAGTGGTTGTTCAGCAGGCTAGGCTACGGAAGCTGTACTGCAAAGAACAGCAGAAACGTCTTGCGAGATCAAGGCCACTAAGGATCACTAAGGTTTCCGAAGGCTGCTTCGATTCAGGATGTTCGGCAGAGTTCCTTCGCGGGTGAGTCCTGGACATCCCGCAACTGCAAACGCAACAACAGCACCGTTGCGCGCAACAATCCCAGCTCCGGGATGTCGGACATTTTCCAAACGGTGAGACCCGAAACCCATATCGCGACATCAACACAGACCTGGGCAAAGTCCTCCGCCCGGATTGAAACTGATAAGGGCTTTCGGAACCTTCCCAGATTCGCCCACACATTTACGCGTGTTCCAGATGCTGATGAAGGACGTTCGTCCGACGGTTGACGACGTCCAAGCCTCATCCTGACCATCGTCAGAAGCTTCCTGACAATCCTGTTGGCACAGGGCGGTGGACCTGAGGCAGTCCACACACAGCTGCGTATAAGAGAAAACGAAGCTGACGGGGCTATCTGTTTGGATCGCAGCCGTCGGGATTTAGTGGAATCGTTGTTGGCCGAGATCCAGCCACGCTTCCCAATTCGCCATCGGTCCCGGACACCTCCGCATTCTGCAAATAGGGGCCCGAGCTTAACCCTGCCTAATGGTAGAACCATAAACGTCCCGCCGCCAGCTAAGTTTTGCGTCCTGCGTTATCTTCTCGCGCTCCTTCGATCCCATCGCGAGCTCCACGAGAAGTTGCAGAGCCATTGGAAAATTGGAGGTTGTAATTCCAGACGCGGAGGATTTTTATGCACAAGCACGTGAAATGCGATACGAGTCGCCCAACCCTAGGACGTAAGGTAGCCTAACTTCAGGACTTAAAACAAGAACTCGCACGTGCCTTCCAGAAATTTCCAGCAGCAACAGCCTCGTCGGTACACTTCTCGTACTGTGCGTGTCTACCTATGTCGGGGTCACCCTGGCAGGCGATAAGCTCTACGCACTCCTCCTCACCTGGCCTTACACAGGTCAGGTGACAGGTGTAAGGAAAGGAACACATTATGTAGATATTTCACGGGATGATCCCCATCTGTTTCCGCACCTATCGCCCAAACAGGTGTCGTTCAAATCCACTTCCGAACGTCTCCACTGCACAGGAGACGGTCTTTCAAAGATATTTGAAAGACGAGGGTCCGCGACAGCCCAAGCGACAGCGAGGAGGCCATGCGGTTCGGCAAGCACCTAAGGAACTGACTTACCAACATTTCCCCCTAACCGCCCAACCTTCGTTGGAGATGATGCCCAAACGTGCCCTAAGTCTACACCCGCTCCACAGCGAGAAATCCAAGGTCAATCCTTAAAAGCCCCTTTTCAGGTTGAGCACTCTTCAATTTCGACATTGAATCTCTCCCCACAGAGTTGTCATGTGGCAGGTCGAGACATCTTTCATTCCTCCTTCGAATTGCTCATGGCTGTTTTCTCAATCTTCTCAGTAACCCGGAAGTAGGGCAAGTGATCTGTCGATCCGCAAAACAAGCAAGCCGATACCGTCAACCTGGATCCAAATCCTATGCGGCCCATGGCATACACTCTCGACAGCCGTCCTCTCCGGCCTGTCGCGCGCAAGCAGATTCTCGGATCTATGGGACCAATCAAACTGTACATCAAAGGATGGCTCTAGAGCGCTAGCAAGACTCACCGAACCTAAGAGAACACAAAGGACTACGAACAGCACTCTCCAACCCCCACAAGCTCAGGCACTACACGAACATTCCTTCGAGAGCCTTGGGTTCCTTCAAGCCTCCAGGCGACCCCCAAGAACCAAGCTGCATTAAGAACTGATGGACCACACTTCATCTTAAAGCTTTTTTGCAACGAGGTGTTGTAACAGCTCTTCATCGAGACTCAACGAAGAGGGATCGAAGAACCGTCTCGCCCGCTCAGTCCAGCGCAAGGGCCCATCCTATGGGTTGAAGATGAAAGCGGAGAGACCCAATGTCCGATCGATGACGCATCATGCTGCACCGTCATATCACAAGGTATGCCGCAAGACGGGCTTGTCGTAGTTGCATACCTGATCCGACATCATGAGCGTTTGAGTCCGCCTGATCGTGCAACATTGCTTCAGTTAGGATACAACCTTCCCGCATTAGTGTAACATCAAGTCTCACTGCTCAGAGTCCTAAAGGGGGAGTTAACAGAATTCGACACAGATGGCCAGTTATGCGAATCAGGACAATGCAGTTGTTAGGAGCTCTGACGCAGTTGATTGGACATCATTTGGCTCCAAGAAAAAAGGCTCCATCTTGTGTGTCTTTCCTTGTTTTCAATGCGTCTGTTATACTTCTTTGTGTGATTTTATCGTCTGCAGGGGTGGAGGTGGTCGCACGGTTTCTCACCGACGGCTTTAGGTTGTTGAGCGACAGACTTGCTCCCGGCAGTAGTGTGGATGCACAGTTCTCCCGTTTTCTTTGTGCCGTCCTCACTTTCGCTTCAACCTCTTGCAATCCGGAAGCTTTCGTCCTGTCGGACAGAATACTGGAGTTCTGCAAATGTCAAAACTGTAAGTTGTGTCTTTGCTTTAGAATCCCTCGTCATGGCTCCCAGGCACCAATTCCATTGGGTCGAAGGCAAAGGGTCTTCGCGGAGTGTGTTAAGAGCATCGCGTCCGTTCCCCCTTGCAGGCTCTCTCTGCAGGAGCTCCCGGTCACGGACTTTAGCAAGACCGAGGCCCTGGGCCCGCGCAGTGCTCGTTTGTGGACAGAACACGACCAGGAAACAGCCGTTGCCTTCGTTGCCTTCGTTGCCTTCCTGCCGCAGGCGATCATCACACCTACATCACATTGGCTCCACCGCATTTCCAAGACCCTCGGCGAGGCTCGCCCGCAGGCCGTCGCAAGGACTGTCCTGGGCGTCTTTGTCACAGGCGCTGCTGCGCCCGAGCGCTTGGTTATCAGAGTTTCTGCAAATCCTCGCCGGGGTCCTGGAGAGTTTTCATCACGAGTGGCGGTTCTCGCGCTCGCCGAACCTTGCCGAATGGAAGGCCTTGGGATTCGGCACAGACCTGACTGCAACGATTGCCGACGGCAGGTTTTTTCTGAAGGCGACATGTCATGTCGAGTCATATCAGATCCCCATCTGAAAAAACTGCTTGCAGGCAGTTCAGAAGCGCGGAGTGTGAGAAATTGTCGTTCGTGATGAGCCATGGGCCATGGCGGCCATGGCCCTGATGGGCCCTCGGCCAGGTTAATTCGAGTGCGAGTGCATGCGAGTGCGGGCCAAACAGGCCACCGATTTGGCCACTTTGTACAGAGAGAGCAGGGGCGTTTTCAAAGCGCCGCCGCTCTGCCCTGCGAGATCCTTCGGGGGCGAAGTGTACATATCCCGGCCGCTGGAAAAAGCCGCGCCCGACCGGCCGACGCGACCTGCCCCATGGGCCCCCCGTCGGCGCCCAACCGATCTGAGGAGCAGGCGGAGGCCGAAGAGGAAGACGGCAGCGAGGAGGCCAGGCGTGACGGCGTGAGCCTGCGACCCTGCGTCAGCTGTTGCGTCGGGGACAGGAGGAGAACCAGGACCCCTCTGCAGATGTCACCAAGAAAGCCGTGAGGCCAAGCACCACAGCTAAAATCGCATCTTCAAGCCCGCGGAAGTCATTCGAGCATCTGCAGGGACTTCGAATACCTGGTGGGCATGCCGATCTCCACTCTAACGGCTGAGAAGGTGGCCAAGCTTATGCAGGAGCACGAGGTCAAGGCCGAGTCGCCTTTTTTTGCGTCGGATTCCTTGCCTGCCAAACTTTGCCTCTAAGGCCAGGGAGCTAAAAGAGCTGCAGAAGAAGAAGCCTTCAGATCTTTGGCTGGAGGCCGTGTGGCACTCCAATCCACCCAACATGGTCACGATGTCACCATGGAGGATCTGCAAGCTTTGGAAGTCGCGCTGGATGAGCGCGATGCCGCCGATGACTCAGCAAGATCATCCCTACAGCATCTGAGAGCGCACTGCATCATGAATTCTT
The DNA here is from genome assembly GCA_905221635.1 of Symbiodinium sp. CCMP2456. NCBI lineage: Eukaryota > Dinophyceae > Suessiales > Symbiodiniaceae > Symbiodinium > Symbiodinium sp. CCMP2456. The sequence goes on along the minus strand of CAJNDV010037152.1, from coordinate 39,870 downwards.
GACCCTACAGAAGTCCAGCTGCGCACGCGGAACTTTCAGTCGGAAGTCCTTTTCCGACGACACCAACTACTTGCTCCTGCTACTTGCATCCACGTTCTGTTCGTTCTGTCGTGTGGGTCACAAGTTGAAGCGGTAGCTCTTAAAGCGGTATCTTTGGGAACCGTTGGGTTTTAATGAAGTGAGTGGCAGGCTGCCTGTGATGCAGAGGAGAAGGAGAAGGCAGCTCCACCGCAGTTCAACTGATGCAGGGCTCATATGGCTTGCGTTCAGCAGGCGAAGATGGAGAAAGCCAAGGCCAAGAATGCAAAGGTCTCCAAAGGCGCGGGACTTTGCGCGTGCGGATGCCCTAGTTGTGCTGATGTGCCGCCGTGCCGCTTGACGAGGAAAGCAAGGCCTGAAACGCAGTGCTTCTGGACCTCCAGACCGAGCAAAGTCCCCAGAGCAGCGGAGCACTAGTAGAGCATTGCAGAGGGGTCACGAGGGCTGCAACTCTTCTGAGGCGGGAAGAGAGGAGGCCAGATTTCACACCTCTTTTCGCGTGCGGCTTCTTGCACTTGGCAGGGCAAGCCCAAAGCCAAGGCGAAAGCTCGTTCCCAAAGCGCAGGCGGAGTGGTGAAGTGCACCCTCCTTGAGAAACAAAAACTCCCTTTCGGATCTGCTCTTCGGTGGCAGGAAGGCGAGGCTTGAAGCGCGCTGCCGGGATGGAGTGACAGTGCCTTGTGGCACCACAAAGCGCATCTCACGGCGGTCGGGCTTCGCCGAGCTCGACAAAGACAAGAGCGCCGGACGGTGGCGGCCTGATGAAGGGCTGTGTCCATACTCACGGGCTTCATCGCAGATGCGAATACAGCCCGGGCTTGGCTCTGCCTGCGTGACCGGACAATTGACCAAGTGTCTGCAAAGAAATTAAGCAGAAGGGCTTCGTCCTTCCCTGCCAAGACTCCAAGACCAGAAGCCGAAAGGGGGACATGGACAAAATGCTGACGCGCGTGCGAGCTACCATTCTGTTTGTGTTAATGTGGACCATGGATGAGCAACAAGCCATGTAAATGACCTGCTGTAACATACAGACACCGTAAACAAGCAGCTTACGGCTTCGGTGGAAGTTGGTTGTTCAATTTGCATTGAAGAAAGAGTGTATTTACTGATCAGGGGTCTGCAGTCTCTGCATGCGTTCTTCCTGCTCGAGCAAGCGGTCCCCCGTGTTCCCATGCGAGAGAATCACAGTCACACAAAGGAAGCAATAAGTGCATGCATTCTACTCGATATCTATTTCCACGCCTGACAACACACCAATTAAGACCAGACTTCACAGGCAGATGGAAATCGAGCTGCGATGCCCCATCTGCCAGGAAACTTTAAGAGCCAGCTGCTTGGTCAGGGCATGTCAGGGCATGTCAGGGCCCCAGGGCCCGGCGGAAGCACTGAGCGACCAAGGACCCGGTGACCTTGGAGTGCTCCCATCACGTCTGTGTCACTCGGACGAACTCTGACAAAAACGTACGGAGACATGGAACTCATAACTCGCTCTCGCTCTAAGCCGGGCCCAGGCTGCTCACCTGGAAAGCTCACTGGGCTCGCAGTTCCCGTGTCCTGTTTGCGGCGTTACTGCCTCGAAGCATGGGCCGTGTTTCCTCACGCGCTTCCGCAGTCTCTGCATCAAGGAGCAGACAGCGATCTCGGAAGCAGGAGTCAAGGTGGCGCTGGCCTCAGAGTGCCGCTGGTCCTCATCCTCAAACGACGGTGTGTGCCTGTAGGGGAAGGGAAGCCCAAGCCCGAGGGTGAGTTTAACTTGTGAGGCCACCCGTGATGCCCCGACAGGCCTACAGACATCTGGGTGTGAATATTCTGTCGGAACATGTTGGAACGAAAGAAAGCGCCCTCACGGTTCCCACCCTTGCGCAGCAAAGGCAACTGGCAACCTCAAAGAAGTGCATGTGACACCTCAGTCCTTCAGTACCGTTGTCATGCATCGCAGCTCCTTAGAAGACGGCGTAGCTCGAACAGATCCAGTGTACATGTACTGTCTTTGTGTTCGTTGTTAAGCCATGTTGCTGCGGCCGGGAGAGTAGCTTGTGAGACGGCTCGCGACACAAACCTGCGGGCGTCGCTGTCCGTGATGCTTCTATTTGCGAGTAGAGGGAAGATAGGCAGTCGACGTCCCTTGGTGGGGGTGAGGGGGTTTCTTTTTGGGTATTATTTTGGGTTTTCGCTTGAATGGTTTTCAAGCACCCGCTCAGTTAGCCAGTCAGTCGGTCAGTCGATCCGCGAGCCCGCCCAGCAGTGAGTCAGTCGGTCGGTGCCAGTCAGTCGGTCAGTCGCACGGTCCATCGGTCGGTACGCGATCACGCCGGTCTGTCAGTCAGTCGGGCGGTCGGTCGGCTGGTCCATGCGCCGGGGTTGTACTCTGCAAGGGTTTTGCGAGGAGGTCAAACAGACGACTCCGGGTTTCTGAGGGTCACTTCAGTGATGTCCTATACCAAAAATGGATGGATTGTAGAAACGCAGATTTGCTGGAATGGAGCGGTCTTGATTGATCCAGCTCTGGTGCGGGACGAAGGTGGCAGGGTGAAGTCTTCGAGAAGTGGAAAAGAGATGTTGGCGATCACTCGATTTGTCAAACCGAGCTGTACGCTGCCCTGTGCATGCCTGTTCCTTTTGCTGACATCTTGACTCATCGCAAACTTGTTTCTTTGGACGGACCATGATGCTACAAGGCTCTGTTTGGTGAAGAGACGAAACTCGAGTCAGTCGGACTATATTCTGGTGAGCCAGAATCGCCAAATGAGGGGGCGTGTTTAAGATATGTGGTGAACCGGAATCGCTACATGAGGGGGATATGGTGAACCGTTATCGGCAACTTTGTCGGGCGGGTTTGAGATATATGGTGAACCATGTGAACCATTATCGCAAGCCAGTAAAGAGCTGCGAGTTTGGGGTGGTTGGCTTTGGAAAGCCCCAGAAGGACTGTCCTGAGCACCGCGGGAAGCGGTCGGTATGTTATCGCCGAGTGAGGGGGCGTGTTTAAGATACATGAGGAACCGTTGCCGCCAAATGAGGGGGGCATGTTTAACATGTATGATGAGCCGATATCGCCAAATGAGGAGGCGTGTTTAAGATATAGGATGAATCGGAATCGCAGAATGAGGGGGGCGTGCTTAAGATATATGACAAACCGTTATCGCTGAATGAGGGGGCGTGTTTAACATGTACTGTATGTATGATGATCTGTTATCGTCAGGTGAGGGAACCGGAAACGCCAAATGAGGGGGTGTGTTTAAGATGTTGAGGGGGGCGTCTTGAATTTAAGATATATGGTGAATGCATGAGGGCGTGTTGAAAATATATAGCCGTTATCGCTAAATGAGGGGGGCGTGTTCAACAGGTATGACGAGCCGATATCGCCAACTGTGGGGCGTGTTTATGATATTATAGGAGGAATCGGGATCGCGAAATGAGGGGGCGTGTTTAGATATATGATGAACCGTTATCGCCACATGAGGGAGCGTGCCTAAGATATGTGACGAACGGTTATCGCGGAACGGGGGCATGTTCAAGATATATGATGAACTGGAATCACCAAATTAGGGGTGGCTCGTCAAAAATACATGGCGAACCGGCATCGCCAACGGGCGTGTTTAACATGTATGATGAGCCGATATCGCCAAATGAAGGGGCGTGTTTGACATATAGGATGAGCCGGAATCGCGAAGTGAGGGGGCGTGTTTAAGACATATGATGAGCCGTTATCGCCACATGAGGGAGCGTGCTTAAGATATGTCATGAACCGTTATCGCCAAATGAGGGGGCATGTTCAGCATATATGATGAACCGGAATCACCAAATACGTATAAAATACATGGAGAACCGTAATCGCCACATGAGGGGGCGTGTTTAAGATGTGATGACCTGCCAGTCCCCCTGGCATTGCATTTGTAAATGGAGGGGGGGCTGCGGGCCCTCCAACCCTGTGAACGTGCTTTAGTGAACGTCGTACCGTCAAGAACGCTATGTGGCCATTCTGTCCCTACCTGCCCCTGCAGAAAGAGTGGTTCGCAGACTCCCAGCAGCCAGCCTCTGGGTAGCTGGGCGCTCCACGTGAGACTTTCAGTGGCAGGACCGCGTCTTGAAGCTCGTGGTGGAGACATTTCAGCAGACGAAGGAAGCATCTTCTGTCACATCGTCCAACGTGAGAGCTCAGACCCTTTGTCGAAGGACGGCGAAGCGCCGCCAAAGTGCGGGCACTGCGAGGCCGTGCTGTGCAACTTTACGGGGCTGACATTCGGTGTCGGGTGCCGCCGACGATCTGGGGTGCACTCCAGCTCTTAAGCCTCTTCTGACTGGATTTCAGGGTCTGGCTTCCCCGTTTTCGAAAGTAATCTGGGGGAAGGGAAGGACGCATGTCACCATGAAAAACTCTTGAATGCTCGGGCGGAAGCGACAGCCACGTTGAGGAAAAGCTGGCCTCACAGCGATGCCTGACGTGCGATGGAGTTCTGTGCGAGGAGTTGTTCTCAATATAAGTTAAGATGTTGATCGCATCGCAACTTTTTTGCAGGACTGCGTGCAAGCCACGCACTCAAGAGGCGCCTATAAACAGCTCCCACAGCCTGCGCACATCGAAAGCAGAACCTTTCTCTGTCAGGCTACTTCCGCAGCCACCAGATCGTTGACCTCCGGAATGCCGCCTGGGCCCCGGGCCCCAAGGAGAGTCGGGGGAGAGCCGCCCTGCGCCCTGCGTGAAGGCCGGTCAAGTCTCCTCCAGGACGGCGATGGGCGCACCCTGAGCTCCTGAGCTCTCGCTCTTTCGCTTTTGCTGCTTCTGCTTTCTGCTTTCTGGGCAGGATGGTCTGCCAGGAGCACTCCCAGAGCTTAGCCGGGAGCTCAAGCCATCTCCACGCCTGCCGCATCGCCCTGGTTGTGCGTAGGCCCTAGGCTTTAGGCCCGTGAACGGCCGAGGATTTCTATTGCCTGGAATGCCGAAGTCCTGTCTGCCGCCATCCTGAGCTCACGTGCAGCATTGGGTCAGGGCGATCAGAAGAGAGCCCACTGCAGGCTCGCACTGTTCAATCTTCGGGGAACATCGAGATCACCAAAAGACGAACTTGGACAAGGCAGTTCAGACCGGGAAGGACCCAAAAAACGCGCCGGGTGCAGGAGGGTGCAGGGGGGGAAATCCGCTGAAAAGGAGACTCTCCAGGCATGGATCGACCGGCTGAGCCAGCGCATCAGTAGCGCCGAGGCCGCCTAACTTGTCGCGACCGAATGACGCTGCGCGGCCCGCTGCGCGACCTCAGGTTCTGGCTTTCCTGATTTCCTGCCAGGTGCTGTTGGAAGCCTTCCAGGAAGCGGACAAGGACGGGCGAGTTCGGGATAGTGTTGAGGTTTCCAGTGCTGTCACTAAGCGAACATGGCAGCGTTGGCATAGGAGATCACGCAGAGGGGGGAAGCTCAACGGGCCATCGCCCGGCTGCCTAAGCTCTTCGGGTTTTTGTGGTGCAGGGAAGCGTGGTGTAGCTGCGTAGCCCGCGGCCAGGTGAATAACGAGATGGACCACTTAAGGTCAGCGGCTCGGTGAGCGCATCCTAAGTCCTAGCGGTCCTAGCGCCTCGCTGGGGAGCATGTAGCGGTAACGGCGCCCCAAAGACGCAGCATAGCATGACGTGTTGCGCCTTGCAGAGCATCGCCATGGCATTGCGTAGCTGAGCGTGCGCAGGGAGCTCATCGAGACGAAGCGGCGCCAACTTCTGCAGAAATCAGCCCTGGAGGACGTAGACCGCCAACGCCGCAGTCGCAGTGCGGCCCCGGCCAGGAGAAGCAGAAGCGTGTGCAGCTGCAGGCCAGAGCCTCACCGCCCCCCAATCTGCCCCTCCACCGTTTTCCCCGATAAACCCAAAAATTGCTTTCGGCACTGAGTCGAACTTGAAGGTTTGTGGATAATCCGTACTGGAAGGTACGTATACGAGGAACCAGAATGCTGATGATCATGGCAATCGTCGTCGTCATTGTCATCATCTTCTGCTTCTTCATCACCATCATTGATGTCGAACGATGATGGGCCTGCTGGATGTGGGTACAGGAACGATATGAGTTCATGTACAACTCATACACTGCCCCTGTGTGCTCATTGCGGGTCACTGAGCATCGGGCTGCCCTCTTTGCCCCGCTTAAGGGACACCGTGTGGGAGGCCAGAAGCGTCGGCAATTTGCATGCAGAGGATCCTTTCGCAGGGGATAAAACGTGATAGTGATTCCTCCTCCTCCTCCTTATACTCCTCCTCTTCCGCCTCATGCTCAGCGTTGTCGCCAGCTTCATACAAGGCGCCGCAACTATCTTATCTTCTTCTTGTCCTAGTGCCCGCCCTCACTACTGTCGCCATCGTCATCAGTCTTTCAGAGTCTTTCACCATCAGCACCACCAGCACCACAACACCAGCGGCAGCAGCGGCAGCTCGCGTGAACTTTGTATGTGTACGTGTATGTATATGTTTATATGTTTATGTATTTATGTGTTCATTGATCCTCCTCCTCCTCTCATCATCGTCATCTTCATCATCATCACCATCACCATCTTCATCGTCATCTTCATCTTGATCTTCATCTTCACCACCATCATCATCATCATCACTGTGAAGGTACCCGTCTTTAGGAGCCCCAATCAGGCTACCGTGGTGAGGTATTCGTAGTCGCAACATGACATCAAGTGCTGCTGTGAAATTCCCCTGTGTTTTGTGCCATTGTAGAAGCAGCCGTGTTGACTTTTGTGAATGTGAGCCCTGAAGAGCAGTAGGTTCTCTTGATCTTGGTGGGGATGCGGTCACATGGAGATACGACGGGTGTGAAACGTAGGCACAACATGATATCAAGTGCTGCTGTATAGGACAAAGTAGCCAGTGCTTGAGTGTCGCACGTCAACGATTTACACACCCTGGGCGCCTTGGGATGACAGTGCTACTCTTCCGTGATCGCAACTCCGTTCGCAGATCATCATCATCATCATCATCATCATCTTCAACTCCATCTTCATTTTTCGTCCTCATCAGCTTCATCGTATACCATGACCTTCAGGCACAAGTCAATCGAGCTGAAGGAATCCGCAGCGAAGCCAAAGGCTTCGTGGACCGCTCCGAGGACTGCTCGTTCGAAAGCCGTGCAGCACAGATGACGGTGTTGAAACAATTGGGTGCGGAGTTGTGGGACCAATAAGGTTCAATAAGGTTTGAGGAAGAGACGAGCAAGTCTCATGTTCCGTGGCAGGGCCTCCTGAAATTGGACAGCGAGCACGCGTTTCTGGCTGTGGTGCTGCCTTTGATCCAGGCAAGAGCCTGCGCTTGAGTGACAAAGCCAAAAAGCCAAAAGAAGCAGTATCAGGACATGAAAGTTTGCGCTGGCACGGCTGTTGATAACAACCGGCACATCTCGACTGCTTTCCGGCCCCTTTCTACGGACGCTCAGGCATCCGAGCACAGGCAACTGTTGGGACATTGCATCTGCGAGAACGCATTGCGTTTCCCGCCAAGGTCCGAGTTCTGGGAGATCTCGATCTTGGCCATCGTCTTCAACCGGCACGAACCTCACAGAGCCAAAGCCGCCGGCTGCCCTTCAGTTGGATTCCAGAGATTTCAGGTTCCCATGCTGGCCGGCCCCTGCCAATCGAATCTCGTCAGAACGGCACATGGCCACACAATCTTTTTGCTTTGTTGAACGAATGTTCATGACGAGGCTTGAGCCAGCGCCGTTTGCAGACGGCCCAGGGAGGAAAGGGATGAAGAATTCGGCAATGGCCATCGCTTGTGTTGTGAGGTGCCCCAATCGTACCAGCAGCCCAACCGGGAGCCCTATGTCCAGGGCCCAGCCCAGCACCCCCCGGCTGCTGCCCCGAACGGCGGCACGGCGCACTTGCCGCCGACAGCGGCCGCGCTCAACGGTGCTTTTGCCCAGGTCGGCCAGGACTCGGAGCAAAAGCGCAGGGGGGATGTCGCAATGTGTCAGGTCGCCTCCCACGTCCAGCTGGTCTACAGAGCTTCTGTTTATCCAACGTAGTCGGCGGTGAATCGAATTCAAGCGGCGGGGGAAAATGCACCACTGACTCGTGGCTTTGATTTTGCCTTCCGCCAGCTGCTCTTCCTATCTATTGGCTACTGGATGCTACTGGCAAATGCCGTTTTGGCTGAAAACATATAGGCCCGTCCAGCGCAGTTTTGCCATCGCCGTGTCCCCCACTCTATGGCGCTGCGAAGGCCGAGCGAGGCAGGCCTGGGCAGTGGCCAAGCCTCCGGGTTTTGGGCCGGGCCCCCCACCCTGCCGAGGTCTGCCTCGCCTGCCTCGTGGCTGGGTTTCGCGCTGAGATTTGCGCGATTTTTGTCATCAGAGACTCTCTGAGTCCAAGGCCATGGGGGCACGTGTAGGTCGCAACCTGTGCACCTCGCTCCGCAAGGAGAGCTTGGCGGCACTTGTCTTGCTCTGCTGCATTGCTCCGGACCCAGCAGGACAGGAGACCTTGTCAGCGTCTCGAAGATGAAGGTTCTGGCATGACCTTGATGCCAAAGTTTGCCCCAGAGCAGTGCGGTTTGCCTTGCAGGGAGCCCCAACACGACATGTTCCGATCTCAAGATATCTCAAGGCTTGGCGAATTTTGGTGGGACTCGAAGGCGTGTGTTTGAAGGTCGCGAGGCCTCCCATGGAGGTCAAGAACAGGCCTGAAGGGATTCCCTTGTGCCTGGCAGATCTGCATATAGCTCTGGACAGAAGGGTTGTCGTTCACCTGGTGCGTGTGCGGGCTTCAGAAGCTATCGAGAAGGCCTTCGAACGGCTTCCGGCATTCAAGAAGGGGAATGCCGGCTGCTCGCAACAATCTGACAGAGACCGATGATGGCATGTGCCGATCGAGGTAAATTCGCCACAGCGAATCCGAGAAGCCGACTTCGAGCACGTCCCTGAGTTTTGAGTGCCACTGGCCCCCCGAAAGGCCTTTTCTTTTGTTGCTGCGAGGTTCTTGCAGTGCATTGGGAAAGGCTGGGGGCGGGTGCAGGGGACAGGGAGGGGGCGTTCTGTGCGGGCCTTCCCTTGTCGCAGGAACCTTCGGTCGAGTCTATTTGGTGCGGAAGAGGGATGACACTTCCCAAAGGCGCATACCACGTCACCACGTGCTTGGGAGCCGAGCGCCCGCGAGCGCCCGAGCCGTCCCCAGGCTGCTGGCCATGAAGGTGCTGCGCAAGTCTCGAATTGGGGACTCCAGGCTTCCCCCGAAACCCTCCCCGACGCTCCCCGACGCTCCGCGACGCTCCGCTCTGCCTTCGCCCTGAAGAGGCGCCGTGCGGAGTATATCATCACCGAGCGCAAGGTGTTGAGAAGCGTCCCCCTGGCCTGTGACTGCCCGTGACTCTGTGACGTGGTGTGTCCGGCAGTGCCCCTGCTGCACAGGCCAATCATCCCTTCGTAGCGAGGCTGAGGCATGCCGCATGCATGCACAAAGCGTCGAGGAGAAGCTGTCGCAGACGAATGGATCAGGTATGCTTTTCAGTCAGCATCGCGACTTTACCTCCTGACAGATTTTTTTGGCCGCTGGATTGAACCTGGTTATACCGGGTTGCAGGACTGATGCTGTTGCGTGTTTCGTGAGAGCTCCTCCGGAATAGGCTGCACCTTTGGGGCGGCAAGAGAGCCGTGACTTGGGCGTCTTGCGTAGCCAAGGGGCTAGGCACTTCGTGTCATCACGCTTCTGTTTTGGCTTTGTCTCGGTCCAGATCAAGGAGTTCTCATTGTGTCTCATGGTGGTCGTGGGCCTGGTCGTGAAATATATATATATCTATCTATCTATCTATCTATCTATCTATCTATCTATCTATCTATATATATATATATATCTATATATATATATATATGATTTGTTCACGGAGCGCAGATTTTAAGTGATTTGTCGTTCATCCTCTCATGGTTGGGACATCATCGATGTGGCACCTCGGGCCGCTAATAAGGGCTTGGAGCCCATGTGCCATGTGCTCGATGGCTTCGCACTTTTCTTGAGCCAAGACCATCCGAGAGAAGGAGACGTTAAGATTGCCGATGAAGAAGAGTCTTCAATGCAAGCTTGCGAGGGATTTCGAAGCTAGAGGAGCAGAGTCCTCGAGTCGTGCAAAGTTTTGGTCCTGAGCCGAGGCGGAGGCGAACTCCTCGAGCACATTCGCCGCTCAGGGCGTTTTAGCGAAGCTCAAGCTCGATTCTTTGTGGCTGAGGCCAGGGGGCTCGCTCTGCTCACTGCTCTCTCTCTCTCCGTCCGCCCTCCCGAGCTCCTTAAGGTGGCCTTGGGCTTGGAATATCTCCACGACCGGGGGATCTGCCACCGAGACCTGAAGCCCGGACCTGAGACCACGCGGCCGAGAGAGTCTTCGCGGTGGGCGCCGCAACTGCGAGGCCTGAGAACGTGCTGTTGGACCTCGATGGCCACGTCAGGACTGGGCGCTGGAATGCTTGCACATGCCTGAGCATGCCTGAGCATGCTTGAGCTGTGCTGGCTCCAGGCTGACGGATTTCGGGTTGGCGAAGATGGGATTAAGTGTGCCCCTCGGCTTCTTGAACCCGTGTTATCCGTCTAAAGTCTAAAGTAGCAGGAACGGCATTGACGTCAACGATGTGTGGCACGCCGGAGTACCTGCCACCAGAGGCGAGGGGGGGCAGAATCCGGGCTTCCGAGAAAGGGTGCTCGTCGCGTTGTGACATTGTGGCGAGGTCTTTCGCAGGCAGTCCTATGCCTGCGAGTTGGACTGGTCGGGGCCCTGGTGGTCCGCTGGGGCCACTGCGACAATTGTGACAAGTGGCTTTTCTGCTGCCCGTCTTTAGAGGTGGTCCTTCGGTGTGCTGATCTTCGAAATGTTGGAGGGGCGACCTCCATTCCGAGATCCCAACGAGAGCAGGCGGGATGCAAGGAGTGAGCACCAACGTGCAATTCTGGAGATTCGGAGGCTGTTCCAAATGATCATGGACGGACACTTCCGCTTCGAGCATGCCCGGAGCCAAGAGCGCAGCCGCCATGCTCCGGGCTCGGCTCCGCCATGCTCCGCCACTCCGCGAGGTCCACTCCACGGAGGCGACGTCGCTCGTCCGGCAGCTCTTGACCCCTGACCTGGCATTGAGACTCAAGTCGGCTGCCAGCGTCAAGGAGCGCGTCGCGAGTCGCGCTCTGCGGTGCTGATCTGTGCTGCCAACACTGGTAACTGGCATCCCCAGCGCACAGCAGGCGAGTCCATGGCTTACCAGCATCGACTGGGAATCTGCTTTGAACCTGGGGCTACAACCTCCTTTCAGGCCCTGAGGGAACTGCGCAAGGGCAAAGAGCAGTGGAAACTAAACGGCGCATTGCTTCGACTCGATTTCAGGCCCTCAGCCAGCATGAGATGCTGCTCACCTAGACTGAGGCAGCCGGTGCGATCCGGATGCTTTAGACGCTTCACGGAAAGATACTGCCAGGCCATCATCCCCCGACGTGACATCTCTTGGTTTTCACATTCAGGGCTTTACGCCGGCGGCTGAGTCACTGTGGCCAATGATATCGGTGCTTCGTTGCCCTTGCACACTGCCTGGCTGTGCCAGGTACGTGCCAGAGACAAGAGGTCCCATGGCGGTGGAGAAAGCTCTTCGCAAAGCTACAGCGTAGACGAAATGGGTTGCTTGAACCTGCTTCGATCCAAGTGCATGCGGGCGAGACATGTTCCGGCCCGTGTGCACACGAGCCGTCTTAAGCCCCAAGCAGTCTGGTCCAGTCTTCCCTCTTTCTCTCTCTGGCGACCCCCCGGCAGCGACTCATGCGTATGCAGTAAGACGCGACTGCTTGGGCTCAGGGCTAGATCCGCAGATGGGCGCAGCACCCTCTCCGGATATGCTTCTCTACGAAGCCACGAATTTCAGCTGCCGAGGTTTGCAAGGTTTTTTCATTCTGGCAGACGGCCAGTCGCATAATTGGAGTGGCCACAGTGGCCCAGGGGCTTGTCAAGGTGCACCTCGCGCTTTCCAAGCGTTTTATGCCTTTGGTTGCAAGAAGCAGCCTGCTACTCTCATCTCCAGCGAGGGAGCCTGTACAGACTCGGACAGTTTCACGCGGAGGGACTCCCTCGCAGCTGTGAGCTCTGTGCCAGTTGGGTTTTTTCCAAAGGCCAGAGTTGCTGACGAAGGAGCTTGTTCGGTGCCAATCGGCAAAAGTTCATTGCTTGCCGAGGACAGATTGAAGTTAGACGTAACGCCTCCTCAAACCGGAAAGCGGACGTCGTAGCTTGCTTCTGCCTACAAGTGTGACATTAAGAAGTGACTATATGTACCCATGAATGGCTTGTGCGCTTGGCTCAACAGACGCGTCGGGTTCGGCTGTTGGAGCTGTTGCTTGCACAAGACAGAACCACGAGGAACCCATGTGCTTCCAGCCATCTTGATCCACTGAACCGCATGCTAGGCTCTGCTAGACTCTAGCTAGACTCTGCTAAGGCGCACTGCGCGCGGAAGATCTGTCAGTTTCCCCGCCCTGACTCCTGACTCCAATCTCTGACTGACAGCCAGAGCGACCGTGATTGCGAGTCGGAGGGGGCCGGGCGAGTCGCGGCGCCTTCGCCGACGTCGCCGCCGTCACGGCGGCCTGCGAGGGCCATGCCGGCGCCTTGTGTGGGCCATGCTGCCGGCGGCCGGCTGCTCTAAAGGCGTCACTTCGGCGCTGAGTTTCCGCGTCTCCGAGGTCCGAGTCCAATCCGCAGGAGCCCGGGCCAAGCGGACCCCGTTCGGGACAGACCTGGGAGCTGCGAGTTCGGTGCGTTCTCTGTCTTCTTTTCGGTGACGTCTCCGACAGCCCACCAGGAGCGGGCTATCCAGCGCAAGGTCCGGCCCTCCACAGAGCGCGTCAAGCCTCCTTCCAAACGCTGTCTGCTGTCTATAAAGGTCCACCTCTCGCGCCAATGAGTGCTAGGCCGACTGCTCCACTATGCTCCACTGTCTATCCGCACCAACCGGTATGTAGCGCAATGTCATGCAGACTCCTGGAACAGGCTGGTCAATGCGCCGCTGGCAGGTGCGCTGACGCGTGAGATCCATCATCAAGTCGCAACGCGCTTGTAACGCACTAGACGCCATTGGAAAGACGGGGAGCACGGAGGGCATGGACAGCAGCCCTTGAACTGGGGCGCATCTCAGATACTCCAATAGGCACAAAAAGTAAGAACGCCCACATTGAGCAAGGGGCTCAACACTAAACTTCTACCTTGATTTAGATACGACGCCTCAATTAGAGTCAGGATATCTCAATTTAATAAGAAGAGATTTCCGCTAATCAGTATGGAATAATAACCATTGAAAGAACCGTTGAATTTCTGTTTGATTTGCGACGTATGTGGTTGCTCTTTGTCAAGCAAAACAGCAAAACCAATGTGGTGTTTGGAAGCAGTTCTGTGTGATTGTTGGCCCTTTTGATGGATGGACAGCAGTGTTCGAGCCTGGCCCAAAGCCCAAAGCAGCATGCAGCATGTCTGTGGTGCCTGTGGACCGGCGTGGTAGGTGAGATGCCAGAGCAGTCGAGCGTGGCGAGCATGACAGGCCAGGCCCGGACTGCGGGGAGAATTTTCGGGGCGTCAGCTCAGCCGAGGCATCAGTGTGGGCTCTACATGCGGAGGGCCGGTCCTGCGAAAGAAGGTCCGGTATACCCCCGCCTTTCCCTTTCCACAGATTTCTGCCTCGTTTGCGTGTCTGCGCTGCCAGCTCTTCGACCAGAACGTGTCGGACAGCGCCTCGGTCGCCTCTGCATTCACATCTTCGACCCTCGAACTCCAGGACTGGGCATCGAGATACCGGAAGCATAAGCAGAGCCTGGATCAGCTCACAAGGTTGGGGGTTCGCTGCGAAGGGAACACGATGTTTACTTGATACAATGTCTCAATGCACTTTGCCACTCTGCTCTGTGTGACTGTGTGTGTACACGGGAGGTTGTAGGTTCGCTGCCGAAATAACAGTAGGGAATGCCCTCCGCGCCGTGTCGTCCTATTTATATCTCGGTGACACCGAAAGATGAATAAATCAAAGAATGTCATGACCACATTGTATGTTGGCGCCTTTCCCGTCGACCAGTTAGCCGGTTCCCTGTGTGTCGTGACGTTGGCTCAATGGTGGAACAGGCATCGCTTGTCATGGTAATTCATGAGTTGCATAAATAGAGTTAGACGAAAATCCATGCTGGTCAGCTCCGTCTTTTGGTTGACCAGACTCATTGGCGACCGTTGACTGCGTGGGTTGGCCGCTTCTGCTTGCAGTCCTCGGGCGAAGCGGGCTGTGCTTTCACCAGGATCCTTTTGAGCACTTGCGTCGACTCGGGATGTTGGCGTAGCGGCTGCTGACGACTGCTTTCATGAACTTGCTGTGGAAAATGCATATTCCACTATGGTGCCACATGCTTGGCCTCCATCGGCGTAAACGATGGGCAATGACACACCCGACATCGCCACTACGAGAGAGATGACTCCAGTGACTCCAGTGATGCATTGAGTGCTTCAACTGCTCATTGCAATCTTGATTGCAGTCTTTCTGACTCGTGACTCTGAGATGTGAGTGACTAAGTGGAGGTAGGACGCAGGGGTCGCCGGTTGTTTGTTTCACACGTGAAGGCGACCCCCTTGTAGATCCCACCGTTTTCCGCACCCTCAGAGTGAAGGCGACCACTGTGTCGATCCCGTTGTTCCATGCTTTTTTTAAATCTCAAGCTTCTCAGTTTGTGTCTGTGCAGCTTTGTCTGATGCTGGTTTCTCACGTGGCATCAAGCTTTTGCTACGAATGTCCAAGTGACAGCTGCATCGCAGCCGGAGCATTTAATGTTCTGTTCGTGTCACGCAAGATGGATCTAACCTGTCTGCACTGCTAATTCAATTTCAATCGGCTAGTGCTGTCATCGCTTCGGTGGATGGCGTGTGCCGCCCCGTGTCACATCTGTCTGTTTGCCATACATTTTGCTGCGACGTTGTTTGGCCAATAACAGCCTGTTTCGGGCTTCCATACGCTCTCTGGCACCGCTTGTCACTACTGCGACTGATTTGGGATTCTGACACGGCTGAGAACGACCCTTTCAGAATGTGGCCGCCGCCCTGTTTTGGCTTGCGCTTGTCATGCCATGCTCGTGGCCTTGGGCCATGAAGAAGCGCGCTCCTTTGGCTTTGTGCAGTCCCTGCGAGAGCCCCAGTATGAGGCAGGTCGAGCCGTGGCCGTCGCTGCTAGAACCCAGAAGTGGGAACGCTCCAGCCAGTCCGTTGCCGCATGGAAGTGTGGACCGAAGCCGGGTTGCAACATCCTCGATGGCCTTCCCTCCATATCTTGGAAGGTTCTCAAAACACATACACAAAACTCCCTCGTCCTTGTCCTTGTCAAGTGCACGTTTTGGCGGCAGACCCTGGGGCCCTGGAGACTGGAGACAGCTCGTTCACATCACCACTCCTGTGAAGTTGGATTTCCGGATCCAAGCTTGGAGCGCGTTGGTCAAATGACGAGACAGGATGGAACCTTCAGTGTTGTCGTGCGGCTCCTCCCTCCGCTATCGCCGCCCTGCCCAGCATCATGTTTGACTTCATGTCTGCATCTTCAGAGCAGAGGACGAGGGCGTGGCTTCAAACGTTAAAAGGCACCTCAGATACAAGGTTTCGATCCTGGCATTGTTGCCACCCCATCGGGCAGAGCGAGCTGGCTCAGAAGCTTGGGCGGTTGGTTGGACGGAGCTCGACATGCTTTTCAGCTTTTGGTTTTTGTTGGAGATCTTGGTCAGTTCGGACCGCCTGGAGCTCCTTCTTGCTTCGAGATCAGAGCGACTTAAGTTATAGTATATGAGATTTGTTTGCCGACCGTCCTCGACTCGACGGATCGTTCTGAAGCCAAGCCATTCAATTCAGTCCTCCGTGAGTGCACGCAGGCAAGCACTTATTCTCCTTTTGTGATGAGTTGGGGAGTACAAAAGACAAGAAGCAATCAAATCAGTCGCTCCGGAGTTCCAAGTATGCGGCAGTTGCCCGACAACTGAATGTTTCAATCGTGAGAGCTTTGTCCGATTCACTTGTCAAGTATCTGTGCCATGTCTTTGCATCGCCCAACAGCTCAGACAGAGGAGGGAAAGGGGAAAGGTTTGAGCTCGAAGGGGATCGTCAAGGGGGCTAATGACTTTCGGAACAGCGTTCCTCATCTGTTTGCCGATGCCCGCATTCGGACATTCAGCTTTCGGGAAGCAACTTCAAATCCGCATCAGGTCATGATAGGAGTTTCACAGCTCATGACGGTGATGCAGAACGGTTACGACGGTTACGACTACGATGTGGTGACGGTGAGGTTGGTGTTGGCCGATTGGACGTCCCATTTCCCCAACCCCATACCCCCCGGGTTACCCCCCAAACCCAAAACCCCAAAGTCTTGCAGCAAGAACGCACGGACCCCGCCCCTTGCGTGCACAAACATGTACATGTACGCGCCAGCATGTCTTGGATTGTGACGCATCTTTGTTTTGTGTGTGCGTGCCATGCCGTGCCGTGCGTGCGTGCGTGCGTGCCTTTACCGAAAGCCGCATAGCGTCCCGTGCGTCCGGTGTCGTATATCAGTCGGCATGCCATGTGGTTTGCAGGATGTCGCGAGTCGTTGCAACTGTAAACTAACCATGGGTTAAGGATTGATTGGGGTGACGTTGTTCGATCGAGGTCACCAGTCTATTGGTCGATCCCACTCTGTCCTTGGGTATTTGTTGGTGTTTGAGTCGATGTGCGTGCTCCTGCCAGGGATTGCGAGCTTCTTCGAACAGATGTGGCCAAGCATCAGTGCGCCCTGCCAGAGCCGGGCCGAAACGTTGTGAACATGTTCAATTGCTAAGCGAACGCAGTGCACCAAAGCGGCGATCAATCCCAAGCTGCGCAGGACAGAGGTGGACGAGCGAGCTCAGAAGACAGCAGAGCTCGAGGACGCATGCCGAAGCCGCATGGTACTGCCGGTGCAACAGCACGAACACCATCCTGTCCACGACAACAACGTGGAGTTTAGGAGCTGCAAACATCGAGCTTCGGTATGCTTCGGCCGCTGCACATCATAGGTCATAGAGAACAAGAATTCATCATACCACAACTGCAGAAGTGTAGGAAGACGCGAAGGCGTCTTTCATCCTTGCTTGCTTCGAGTGCATGCCGAAGCTTCTTGCTGGGCGGGAGCACAATCGGACGTGAGCAATCGTTCTTTAAAGCATCAGTCAGAACTAGCATTCGCAGGCGCATTCGTGTAACAAGGAGTGGTATTCGGGTGCGCTGGTGGCACAGTTCTCGCACCATCATGCATCTTGTTGCTCGTGCTGATGCAGTGCTTCGGTCGCTTTTGTTTGTGGGTGGAGGTGTGTAGTTCATGAAACCATACTGGCAGTTCAGGCACTCACCGAAGCATGCTTAAGGGCAAGGACATCACGACTGGAGCTCTTCTGACACATCCCCTGACAGCTAGGATGGACAAGCGCTATGTCTCTGCCTCCGAAGCATCATCGAGAAAGCTAACTCTGAGTTCCTCTTGTTGCCTGTTGTCACGCCTGACAAAGGGCTGCATTCCTGCGACGGCACGAATTAACACGTGTCCGTGTGCTCGGAAGCCAGCGGTTCTCTCTCCCTCTCAGCCCCACCGAACCAGCACTCTGCCGAGGCTTCGTGGTCGTGCTTTGGGTGGGCTCACAAGATGCTTTGCCCTGATGTTTTGCGGTGTTCTCTACTGTTTGCTATAGGGTGTTGCGTCCGTGACATTGAGGTGTATACGGGTGCATATAGCTCTCTGCACACTCAGAAACGCTGTCGTCCAGTGGCCGCTGGCCACCGCACACGCCTCACCTGTGCAACAATACGCAGATACTGATCTGCTCTTCTGCTGCGCGTTCTTCGCGCTGCTACGTCCATTCTACTGGCAACGGCGGAAAACGGAAAACCAGGCTTCTCACGCAATGCGTCCATATCTTGTCTGCTGCGGTTCAGAAGATTCGAACTGGTCAGCGCTGAAGCCGGAACGAGCGAGTCGATGTCGAAATGCTGACTCCGATCCGCATTTTTTTGGAAAGGCTGGTGCTGGTGCTGGATGTTGTCTGCTCAGGTCTTTTTGTTTTCGAAGTTTCGCTTGGGGAGGACAAGTTCCACGGGCAGACGATGCTGAAGTTCACCGACATGAAAGCGGCCGTCGAGGCGGTGTCGGTCGCTCCTTGGTCCTTCGGCCGGTCGCAGAGTTCTGCGGAAGGCCGCTGGGCAGCGGAAGCAGCAGCTAGGTTTGGAAGTTGGAGAAGCTCGAAAGCTGAAGGCGGGGCCCAGAGCGAGTTTTGGGCCCAGCCAGCAAGATCCGGCAAGGCTCAACTGACAAAGGAGTGCAAGCTGCTGAAAGCAGACTATGAGTGCCGGGCATAGACGACAGCATGCGCATATACTGAGAGGTGACATCTGTGCTTCGTGTATAGGCGCAAGCACTCCGAGCTCGCACGTGGAGCAGAAATGCGTGACAGGCGCGCTGAGCCGGAGAGCAGGAGGAGGATCATCGCCGTCGTTGTTGTTGGTTGTTCTTGAGGCTTGAACAACAACTGGTTATGTACACGCAGCAGCTCAACCAGGCAGGAATCTGCAGAGAGTGAGCAGAGTGCCGACCCAAGCAGATCAATGTGCGGCCCGTCTCGAGACAAGGGCGAGGGAATCATCCACTTTTCTGGTGGTGAAAGGGATCTTAAGACGAAAGCACTGCAACTTGACAGCATCAAGGCCAAGCTCCAAGCAACAGGCAGCGCAGTAGGCGTCAGTTGCGGGCCCGCATGGCGTTGGCGGCGGCGCGCGCGGGCTTCGACCATGGCCGCGGCTTTCCAGGTCCTCTGCCCGAGCGCGCGCGCGCGCAGCTGTGTCCGCCCGTGTCCGCTTGCAGCGCAGCTGCCTTCGCTTGCTGTCTTGAGGCCGAAGGCAAAGACCACTTCCAGCAAGGCCGGCGGTCCGCCTCTGCCTGGGGGGAGCCGGCGGGGCCGGCTAGCTGCGAGGCCGCTTCCGCGATGCCCTGCAAAGCTACGCAGCGGCTTTGCGGGAGCTGAGCGGCCAGGCGGCTGGCCCGGTTCCAAAGAGTCTTAGAGTCTCAGAGAGTCTCAGAAGTTCTTCAGGGCACCGAGGAGCAGGCAGCGGCCCTCCGGGCGAACCGCCGCTTGGCTGAGCCCTGAGCTTTTCTGGCTGCGGCTGCGGTGCTTATCTCTCAGGTTCTCTCTGTCTGCTGCGGCTTGGGGACAACGAGCTGGCCTTGTCGGAGGTGCTTTGAGTTGTTCTCTTGTGAGTCGTTGGGTACCGTTCCGGAGCTCCAGGCTGAGAAGTGCAAGGAGCTGCAGCCAGATTGGCCCAAAGCGCACTTTCGTGTCGCGGCTGCTTTGAGAGCCTCTTAGCTGCTCTTAGAGTTCTTTTCCAGCGCTTCAGACTTCATTCGCCTACTGCAGGCTCTAGGCCGCCTGGGAGAAGCTCGCTTGGCGGCTTGGCTGACCTCGGACCTCGGACTTCTTGCAGCGACGGCGACTCTGCATAAGAGCTCTCTGTCGAGGCGGCTTGTCAGGCGCGGCGGCTGGCGCCCCACGACACCGCCCTGCGGGAAACATGGGCACGAGCTGCTTTCTGCGCAAGAGAGGCTGAGGGCGATTTCGGATGCAGGATCTCCAAACAGAGCTGCGGCAGACGCTGTTTCCTGGTCCCACCGCGCCTCTTGGGGAGGCTGGGCCAAGCCGGCTTTGCATGTCTGTGGCTCCTGCGACGGTTCACAAGAGCCCACTTGTCCATGAAACATGTGTTTATGTAGTTTTATGTACCAAATTCCGCAAATGACTGACACCAGCCAAAACAGAGGTTTTGGAAGTGTCAAGACAGAAAATGAGCAGAAATGATGAAATTCATGGTCCGAACGTTGAAAATCAGAAAAGTTTTTGGGTTCTGAAAGAAAATTGGTTTGCAAGACGATTTTGGCAAAATATATGCAAATTTTATTTCGAAGTTGCAGTGCAAAAAATGTTGGTGGACGGAGCCAATGGAGTCGGGGGGAGGCGTAGCTTGGTTTGGAAAAACTGGTTGGAGTCGGAGACTTGTGGGTAGCTGCTGGCTGGACTGGATGGAAGTGCAGTTAGTCGGGGGCAGGGGCCCGCGCCGGTCGGGGGAGGGGGGGGGCCGGGGCGGGGCTGGGTCTGACGGAGCAAAAGTCAGGAAGTGGATAAGATGATCACGTCCGAGTCCAGCTTACAAACAAGATCATGATCAAGTGATTCGCTGTCCAAGGTTGCGCAAAGTCAAGAATGATGATCAATGATGATTCAGCGGCGGTGAGTGAAGTCATCTCACAATATCCTAGTGTGTATCGATGCTGGTTTGTATCACAGGAGTGGCAAAGAGACACTGAAAAGAACGAATGGGTATTCCGAATTCCGAATTCCTTATCATCATGAATCATGATGATGGATGAATGGATCGATCGGTGATCGGTGAATCGGACAAAACGAATCGATGAAAAATTGTTATCCTGATGACTCTTGGACATTGCTTTCATATTTGTAGAACAGCGCCAATGGGCCTTAAACACCATGCCGCACCCCAATTTTTTCGACATTTCGATTCCCCGGGCTGGGGTGTGCCGTGCCGGACCTCGGCGGCCTCCTTGTTCGTGCCCATGACTAGGCATGAATCCCACCGTGTTCTCAGTATGTCCAGTGGATATGTTTTGAGCACGATTGCGGCAGGATCCAAGACTGCGGGGCAGGGCGTCCGGGCTGTGGGGGTGAGGCAGGGATAAGTCGAGCAGAAGCGGTGCCGAAGTTGAGGAAGTGGTTGGTTTCCTAGCATTTGTGCTGTTTTCTAACATTATGTAATGTTTTTTGTATGTTTTGGGTGGATTTGATGTTTTTAGGATGTTGTTTGTATATTTGGGGTGGATTTGATATTTTTAGGAGACCCTGTCCAAGCCAATGTTCCCTTCGTATGAACGATACCCAACGACGGTGCACAAAGGTTTGCACGATACAGCACGATACTTTGCACGATGCTGCACGAAGGTTTGCACGATGCTGAACGATGCCCAGCGACGCTGAACGATGCTGCACGATGCTGCACGAAGGTTTGCACGATGCTGAACGATGCTGCACGAAGGTTTGCACGATGCTGAACGATACTGCACGAAGGTTTCCACGAAGGTGGCTTCAGGCTAATTGAGGTTGTCCCGAAATGTCCCGAGAAATATGTAGAAAAGTAGAACCCGGAAGAAAAACGAGGTTCAGCTAAAGCTCCGAACCAAAAAAGCTGCACAAGCTTGGTTTTTTTTAGCGTTTGGAGACCAGAATCGCTTCCCGGGAGGCTTTTTGTAGTTGCGTCGGCGTTCGGGCCTGTTGTCAGTGACTTTGCTTTTTTTGCTCGTCGGGGCCTCCGCGGCGCGGCTGGCCGCCAAATTTCACTAAGTAGAAATCGCAATCGGGTGGGTCGCTGGGGGGCCGGGTCTGTGTCGCAAGCTTGGTCGAATCGGGGGGCCTGGGGCCGAGTCGGTTGATTCTGGAGTCGGTCGGGTCTGTGGGGTTCATGTCGGCTCCTGTTCAGAGGTCCAGAGTCCAAAGTCCAAAAGTCCACAGGACGAATCAGTCAAGTGTGTGCTTGAACACTCAACCGACTTTCCTGGATCTATGTGAATGTGTAGCGGCATGCCTTCCATTGCCGGGTTTCATTGCAACTCAAATGCCAAGAGTTACGCCTCATGGTTGGTTCTGCTTTTAGGGAGCAAATCCCAGGAACCCGCCCCTGAACCCCGAGGAGAGGCGTGGTGTTGAGAGAATAGGGCGGGTCCCGCGAAAACATGTTGGGGCAGAGCTGCCAGCACGTCTGTTTCCTGCTGAATCAGAGCGGAAATGATATTTTTTTTTTTGGGGGGGGGCATAGCCTGACTCACTCTCATTGACGTATGGAAATCTTTTCAGAGGTTTTCATGCACGCGAATCCTCTCACGTCTCGAACACGGGTCGCATGTCTTGTTTCCGGTTGTTTTGTAGGTGCAACAGCGTTGTGATTATGACGTGCTTGGAAAACACGTCTTTCCGTTTCCGTTTTCGCGCAGAAGTCTCTTCACGATGATGCCGACAAACGTGTCAGGTGATTCCAGAAAGAACGCATCCGATTCTGATCAGGAACGAACTGGCATGTTTAAGATCTTATTGTCACGTAACGTCGAAGTTCATATTGGCTCAAAAAAACGTCTTCTGCTGGACCCCAGCATGCGAATGCAGCAGTTGATTTTCGGTTTATCGTTCAGGGTCCCTGGGGGACCCTCTGTCAGTCATCAGCGGGCTTTCTTAGTTTTATGTATGTGATATAGATAGATAGATAGATAGATAGATAGATAGACAGATGTCTGTGTATATGTATGTGTGTATATATATATATGTTATACACTTGTGTGTACATATATATGTATATGAATATGTATAATGCATGAATACATGTAAGTTAGTGTGTGTAGGTATGTATGTATATATAGATATATATACATATGTATATACATATATATATGTATACATGTATACCCCCATGATCCAGCTCCGTCTTTCTTCGAGATGTAAACACACAGAAACCATTGTAAATACCGATGACTGTGCTGTTAACAGAAACTCACAAATCCACCCAAACCTGTGTCAGAACATCGGTGGTTCGGAGCATAACGACGCAAACTTCAAACTGGGTTCGTATTTTCTTGAGGTTTTTGAATTTCCATCGTCGTTGTCGGGTTTTTTGGTAGAGTCCAAAAAACCCTAGGAAATGCTTGGATTTGGCTGCAGGGTTTTTTGGGGGTCCTCGCCGGCACTAATTATGGGATAGTGGTGGATTGCAAACACAGGGAGGGAGCCAACTCACAGTCCAGGCCTTGGATCTGCTGGAAGACTTCCGGAGAAGCGCTTCCGACATCCGGAACGCTGCGCAAGTGGTTCGAGACACTCTGCTGGGTCCTGTGGCTTGGACAGGAGCATTGTGACAGAACTGTGAGCCTCCCTTTGTAGACTGCTGAGGTGATCAGAAAGGAGGTGTCGACGTGCTGGGAGCATTTCTTCGCTCCGAGGGGCCCAAGACGATTTTCCGACGACAGAGTCCCGGTCACAGCGGGAGCTGTGTATTCCAAGACTAGTGCAACTTGTACTAGGCAGGAATTCTTGCAGAAGTAGACAAAATAGGCAGTAGCAGTGCAGCAAAAGCAGCAGCAGTAAGTAGCAGTAGCAGTGGCAGTGGCAGTGGCAGTGGCAGTGGCAGTGGCATTGGCAGTGGCGGTGGCGGTGGCGGTGGCGGTGGCAGTCGCAGTGGCAGTAGCAGTAGCAGTAGCAGCAGCAGTGGCAGTGGCAG
>CAJNDV010037152.1:0-13403 GCA_905221635.1 Symbiodinium sp. CCMP2456 | reverse complement strand
CCCCTGGCCCCAAACGTCATGCAAGCTAGCAAGCAAGCAAGAGGGAGCGGGAGAGCTACGACGTTCGGGGGGTTCGTGGGAGGGGATGCGGGGGATGGGTTCAGGCTTCAGGGTTTGTAAGTGTCCTTCGCACGGATAGCACTCAAACGTAAAGGGGGTACGGGCCACTTGAGGGCCCTGCCCTGCGCATCAACCCCAAAATAGATCTCAGAGCATGAGCCTGAGGAGGGCCGGTTAAAGGAATGGATGTCTGGCCAAACTGGCCGGCTTTGGGGGTTCTCGCATCAGCCCAGACTTGGACAGTGCGGCATCGCCCGGAGGGTCACGCTGCTACTAGTCTGCGTCAGAGGGATAGCGAGAGAGGGAGAGAGGGAGAGCAGGATAGGGAGGAACTTGCTTTTGTCAGCATGCAGGAGCACGACGGAAGCGCAATCCTTATTTTTCCAACATTACATGAAGAGTGTTGCATGCGGCGTGCCGTGAGCCAAGGCCCAACTTGTTTCGAACGCAGGGATGAGATACAGCCTGGTCAGGAAAAGGATGCGAATAAGGCATGCCGAACATTCGACAGTCTACACGCTTCGACAGGCCGCGTCGCTGGCGGAAATGGAAATGGCCAGAACGACGGTTTGTGCGACGGCAGTGCGTGGCACATTGCTGCTGCCGGTGCCCGCTTTGCTGCGTCCTGGTCCTCTCGACGCTTCGGAGCCTCCGGAAGATGGGGGGGCCACTCGACTCCAAAAAGCATTTTTCACCTCTTGCAGGAGCTTTGTCCACGGGGCGGCATCTTGCGCGTCGTCTTGGGCGTGTCGGTCACGACAGAGAAGGCACGCTGCACTGCCTTCAGCCATGTGAGCCGGAGAGTTAGCGCCTGAGGACACGACGGAGCTTCGAGCCAGCCTCGGCTTTGCAGGAGACTCGCATAAAAAATAGCTCGCATGCCAGCTCGTCAGATCTCGTCAGCCGACACGGGAGGTCCTGATGGCCGCTGGCTCGACGGGCGCACCGCTATGCTGCTACTCACGGGCCTCGCAGTGCAATCAAAATGGTGCTGCATACAGATCCCTATATCGCGTGTACGACATCACATGCCAGAGAATTTGCGATACGTCTGGGATGTGTTGAAGCGGACAGGTCAGCAGCGAGCGCCAGCGACTGGAGAAAGAGCTGGAGCTAGCAAGCGCCCCAGGAGGCCTTCTCAAGTTGAGGCATGGGACAACTGCCTTCGCAAGGTTCAGCACAATCTTCGCCAGCATACAGAGCTTGCAGACGAGGCGGACACGGCGCATGCTCACACCTCTTCCAGTTGAGGCTTAAATCACTTTCCCAAGTGCTCGCCCTCGCCCTTGGGCCCTGCCAGGCTCACAGCGAGATCGAGCGAACTTGTGGCGGCATGAAGGCCTTTCCGCGGTTTGGGGTCCCAGAAGGAGGGTGACCCGTGCGAGTGAGCGGAGGCCTCGGTGCAGCATCACATGGCAACCTCCCTGCGACTCCAAGAGCGGCTCTCAGAAGCAGCAAAACTCACGAGACTCGCAAGGATACCAATGGCCAAGGAACCCTTGGATGATGCTGCGTATTGAGGAAGCTCAGCTTCAGCCTCACAACATTTTACAAGCTCCGTCCGTTTTCTGATCATCCCTACGAAGCGAAGATGATATCAATGTCGGTGGCTAGCAGCAGGAGTTTCACTTCCTAGAGAGACGCGTGAGACGTCGGCTAATGATCTGAAAAAGCTTCCACGCAGTTGTGCTTGCTAAACGTGTTCACTCCAAGAGCTGCCGCAGTACGCAGCTTGCGACTGCTGCAAAATCAACTTGAAGACGTCCTTGGTGTCTTCTGAATGTTTCTGTTTATCTCCGTGTGTACTGATAAGCATAATATCATAATGACATGAACAGTCACAGCAGTACTTCACTATCACCCCTCCTCCTGCTGCTGCTGGTACTGCCACTGCTGCTACTACTGCTGCCACTGCTACTGAGCTGCTACAATTACTACTGCTTCTGCTGCTTCAACTGCGACTGCAACTGCCCAGTTTGCCGCTTACCACTCCTGCAGAAGGGTTGCTAGTGTATAGATTCGCCAGTTCTACTACTGTTACTGCTGCCATTACTGTCACTATGAAATTACCACTACCTCTACGGCGACGCTATCGTGACTCTTGCCGTCGTTGTGGTCATTACTGTTATTGCTACTCTGGCACGAAGGGTACAGTCATGTTTCACAGAAAGCTTGAGCAGATACTTGTCGAGCGGTTTGGGTTTTTAAGTCAGGACACGAAGTTTTGACAAAGGCTCAGATGGCTTGTGCAACGACGATGCAGTGCTGTCCTTGACTGGTTTGCAGAGTCTTCTGGCACTTGTCGCATTTGTGGCGATGAGATTGCGGGAAGCCAAGTGCAATCACGACACAGTGGACGTCGGGCACGTGGGTTGGACGGTTGAACGCTCATGGGTGGATACCATGAGCCCGCGCTTCGGGCTCGAAGCTTCGTCCAAGCCGGGGATTATAGCACGCATTTCCGAGTTTTCAGGTTTCCCGGCCTGAAACGCATTTCGGAATCCGGGATGAGGGAAGTTTGCTTGATTCACCTGCATTGGCCAACGTGTGACGCAAGCGTAAGGATGTAGCCGTCAGACTAGCAGACGCTCAGTCAGAACTGAAAGAGACAGC
Source organism: Symbiodinium sp. CCMP2456 (assembly GCA_905221635.1). Taxonomy (NCBI): domain Eukaryota; class Dinophyceae; order Suessiales; family Symbiodiniaceae; genus Symbiodinium; species Symbiodinium sp. CCMP2456. Next base: position 10,730 of record CAJNDV010037152.1, on the reverse strand, counting down.
CACTGAAAAACTGCCATGGAGAACACCGACGAGGCAGAGGCTGTGGAGGACCCGACGGGTCAGGAAGATGATGCTGAAGAGAAGCCCGGCGAAGAGGCGCGGCGACAGCCCGCCGAGCCGCGTCGTTGGAACTGGGGGTCAGCGTAAGTGCAGATATTCGCTTATGATTATATTTCGATTGTGTGTTTCTCGTCCCTTCTGTTTGTGTTCTTGTTGTCTGATCTCTTGTGTTCTTCTTTTTGTTCATCTCTTGCTCTCATTCTCTTCTGTTCTAGCCCTTTCTTCCTTCATTCATCTCGTCTTCTCTTCTCGTCTTTTCCTTGTTGCTTCTTCTCTTCTGTTCTTCGTTTCTTCTCTAGTTGTGTGTTTCTCCTCTGTTCGTTTCTTATTTGCTTCTTCTCTGCTCTTCGTTGTTTCTTTCTTAGTCTCTTCCATTCGTCGCTTCGATTTTCCCCTTGTATCCTCGTCTTACCTTCTTGTCATCTTTTCTCGTCTAGTCTTCTTCTCTGCCTTTCTTTGTTCTCTTCTCCTCTGTTCTTATATGTTCTTCTGATGTTCTCTTCGTTTAACAGTCGTTTCTTCGTCGCGTCCTGCGCGTCTTCTCTCCTCTTGTCTTTGTGCGCTATCTTCTTTTCTGGTGTTTTCTCTTCGTTTCGCCGATTGTTGCTGTATATGTGTCTTTCGTTTGTTCGTCCTCTTTGATAGTTTGTTTCTTCGCTTCTTCTCTTCTGGTCTTCTCTTCCTGCCTTGTAGTCTTACATTAGTCTTCTCTTCTTTTCTTCTTTTGCGGTCTTCTTCTCTTCTCTTCTTGGCTGCAGGCGGCTTCCAGCAGCCGCAGGAGATGGGCCTTCTTCCGGCGCTCAGACCGCTCCGGAGAGAATCGCCAGGAGCTCCAAGTGGAGGCGAAGATGGAAACGGACCCAATGAAGCGGACGTTGCACTGGGAGTTTTCTGTGGCGGTTTCTGCCCTTCAGTACGTCGGCTCTGAGTCGGACATCCGTTGCTTTCTCTCTGTGGGCATGCAGCCCTGCAAGCCACTGGGAAGACCAGTGAAGCTCCTTACTCAATATTCTCCATGCTACAGGCTTGAGAAGGGTGGCAAGCTCGTTTTCGACCAGCCCCGAATCTTTTACCAGCGCAAGGCCTTCAAAGCGACCCCTCTGGAGTTGGGGAAGTTGGAATTGAAGATTGGCATGTGGAAAGTCTCACGCTGGACCTTCAACTCCTTCTATGGGGTGGGCAGCAAGACCCTGGAACAGATCATGAGCCGGGAGTCCCAGACCTCGATCCGAGTTAGAGAAGCTTTGACCCAGGCAGACCGGGACGAGAAGAAGAAGAACCGAAGACCCGTTTCGGATGTTGGCGTGGTCTACGGAGAATTCATCCTGGAAGAGCTCTTTGACGTCAAGCTCTTCTTCGAGAACTGGAAGTTCTTCCCGAAACCTGGGGCCAAGCTTGGAGGGAAGAACGAGGAGAAGCAGCTCAAGTTTATCGTTCCCAAAAACTTCCGCGCAAATCCGGCCAAGAGCAAAAACTGCCAAACCGCATCAACGAACTGGCGGGGCGAGGGATCCGCTCTCGAACCTTACACCTGGAAGCAAGCGGACGTCGCGACGCTCAGGGCGACGAGGAAGCTGCGGATGCGCCAGATAAAAGGGGAAGTTTTTAGATGGGTCCCTATTCTAGGACTCTAGAATTCTAGCATCTACCTGAGGTCTTTTTTTTAGGCTGCCCTCTGACAGGAGAAGCTTGCAGCAGATGTACTTTCTCGCAAAGCTCTATAGTTCCAAGAAGACGGTTGGTGACAAACATCCACTTTCAAAGTTCGTCGCCAGCGCAGTCTTCAACTTCCAGTCTGTTTTGGACGTACCCTTCTTTAAAGGGCAACTGAAGCGCCTGTCCCACCAGCTTGAGGATTTCGACATGGGAAGAGTTGAAGGTCGCCTCTTTCTGCCCATAGATTTCTCGCCCCCCTTAAGCCTGCTGTCATTCCCTTGAAGGCAGTGTGACGTGCATCTTTTGCCCAGTTGGGCAGATCAGACCTTCACAGCTGGAGATGTATCAGCCGAGAACCTCAAGCTCCGTAGGTCATCTCAACAGAGCCTCGGGCCGCAAGCTGCGCAAGCTGCGCGACCGGCCCGCAACCGTATGCCCGACTGCCAAGGCCAAGAGGTGCACCTCGTCGTGAGAGTTCAAAAGTGCGAAGGCCTGGCAGTGGCGGATGATGAAAAAGGCTCCTCCAGCCCCTTCGTCCGCGTCAGCTGCCTGCCAGCAACGAAAGAATTTGTGTAGAACTACGACGACGACGACGACGACGACGACGACGACTACTACTACTACTACTACTACTACTTCATGCTTTCTTCTGCTTCTGCTTCTCCGTCTATATCTTCCTACATTCTTCTAGCCGCTACCTCCTCCTACCCGAGTACGATGCACAACTGCCACGAATCACAACAAATAGGTCTTTGAGCATGACATCAGCATCGATCCGCAGTAGAAGAGCAGGAAACCACGAGGGTTTGGATCATTGACATGTGGTAAGCCGATCTTTCACTGCTTTACCATCTGAGGTTGGGACAATATGATGCAGACGTCTCCGGTGCTGAAAGACACAATCCGACCAGCATTCAATCACACTTTCTACTTCCCCGTCCGATTTTTCAACGAACGCGTCACCTCGCGAAGGTACTTGGAGACTGCATTTCGTCTTGAGATGAAGGCCAAAGGTGACATCCAGATCCAAGCCTGGCACTTTGACGAGGCTTCCTCCACCTCCCTGGGCGTGGCCAGCATCTCGCTGCTTTCCGTCTTGAGCAGTGGCCCGACGTAGATCCAGACTTTCGTGAGACATTCGTGTTGTTCCGTCTGATGGTTCTAAGATGTTCTAAGGGATTTCTACCTCGGGCTTATCATGACATGTTCCAACTCCTTAGTCGATCTTCAAGCGGGATGGTGAAGCCCATTGCGTTGATGCCGCTTTTGAGGCTATTTCCCAAAGGGGCAAGTTTGATTTGACCCTTGTGTAACGGCGTGACAGGTAATCACATGGCCCTGTGCACTTTGCGCGGGCGTGTGCAAGCGGAGAAGGTGCTCGAGGAGGATATGGAGGATGTGCAAGTAAACAAGGATGTACAGTGGTACGATCAGGAGCGCCAAGTTCGCTGGTATGATGGCTTTCGCACTCCTCTTGTTGGATGTCAGATTATGAATCACAACGAGGCACTTGTTCACTGCGAAGCATTTTTTTACCCTGGACTTCCGAGCGACTTCAAACAGCTGGCTGAGCACGTAGAGGATACATCTGCCGAAGACACTTTCTGGAGAACCAAAAGGTCGGAATTCCAAAAGCGAAATGAAGCATTCGCAGAAAACTATGCAGGACCCTTTCCTGACGCAATTGGTGCTAAGCCTTGTTCAATCGAGGTGTCCCGCGTCTCAGAAGTACGCACGTTTCCGTGCCTGGGCCTTGACCAGATGAATTTGGAACCCATGCCTTTAATGTCCTTCTTGTCGGACGTCATCGTCAGTCAGGAGTACACGAGACCCGCAAAGCTTCTGCACTGGATCCATTGCATTACGTACAGGACGAATGCGAAGCAAGAGCGGACCGGACTGATCTGGGAAGACATGTGGAGAGATCCGCAGTTCCTGCTCTTCAGCCGTGCAGGCTCTCCGCAGGACCACGCGATTTTGCTGTGCTCTGTTCTTCGAGGTATGTCCCGCGATGCATTTGTGGTGAAAGGAACTGTCCGGGTGCCGTCAGACTCAGGCAAGTCCCGACTCGTGGAACATGCCTGGGTCATGACGCGGGAAGATGGTGGGTGGGTGACTTTTTGGGAGCCCTCCACTAGAGAGATGTACCACCTGCCGCAACGCTGGGTAAAGCGGAAGAGTGTGCTTTCAGCCACTGCGAAGAGCGCGGAGGCTTTGGATTTGGTCCAGAAAGAGGACGAAGACGACAAGGACTTCCTTGTGGCGCAAGACCGCGCCACAGACGAAGTCCAGGACATAATGGTTGAAACAGGCGACGTCTCAGATGTTCCAAGGGTCGGCCGAGCTCCTCGTGCAAAGCAACGTGCCGGAAATGTTTTGAAGGGCCGCGATGCGGTGCGCCATGAAATGCTAGAAACCCAGCGGCGTTTGCCCATAGCGCCTCGACCTCAACTGTTGTCCGAGGGCGAGCGAGCGACGCTCGTGGACTGGCTGCCATATGATTCCATTGATGTGGTCTTCAACGCAGACCAGCTTTGGGCCAACCATCAGAATCACCATCCAGCCTGCATCACCTACACTTTCGAGGATGCAGTACCTGTGAATGCGCAGGAGAACACGGAGGGCACGTGGGCAGCACTCCTGTCTGAGGAGGAGCGTAAGCAGATTGCCATAAATCCTGTCACTGCCAACGTGCTCATGGAAGCGCCCATGAAGCCAGCGCTTGTCCAAAAGCTCAAGGATCAGCTTGTGGTTGACTCGCAGGACACCTCCCCTGTAGCGTGACATTGCATGCTCTTGCGTCCTGCGGTCGCTGTCAGGAGAATCTGCGCCTCCTGCGAGGGAGGAATGGCAGAGAAACCAGCTTTGACCAGCGAAGCGCATTGCTTCACCAGTCATGCCCACAGATGTCCTCAGTTTCAGCAAGCATGCTTGCACCCAGAAGAGTGGCCTGCGGACTGGAGGCTCGACCATTTCATCGAAATCCACGAGACACTGATGGGCCTGGATATTGACTTTTGTCCGCTTTGGACCAAGGACGTGTCGTGCTTTTCACCTGGATGGTCCCGCGCTGTTATAAGCGTCAGCACTGTGGACAGGATCGCAGCGAGTGGAAAGAGGAAGAAACCTACCTTGCGAGTCTGCTGGAGACCCGAGCGCAGGACATCGCGGTTGCAGGGACAGCAGCAGAATGGCACAGTCTAGAGTCTACTCTCGTAAGTCCCTGTCCCCAGGAGCCTTGGAACAAGCTCGGGACGCCTTTTCGTCAGCCTGACACGCGCGAGCCCCAGATATTGGTGCCAGTTCCTTAGAACTGCTGCTAAGGCTACAAGGACCATTGTTCCGCTTGCTTCTGACGGTCTTCCTTTATCAGATTGCTTTAAAGGGCTCACGAATTCGGAGCTTCAAGGACCGGCCAGTACAGATACTACTCGGCCATCCAGGCTTGTGCGATATCTGATTGTTTCCAGGTAGCAAGTTTTTTTTGGCACAGGCCAGCGAGGAGAGTGGTTGGAAGGAGGTGCTGGCAAAGATTGCCGGCTTCGTGCGAAGCCCTGGGCCCAATCATTGCGATGAAAGGCAAGGGGACTGGCACATCGGCGTCTTTGGTCAGGTAAGTCCATCTTCCCGACCATGAAGGGCAAGGCCTGCGCTGCAGCTCTCACCCGTCTACAAAGAACTGCCTTCGCCAGGTCTTCACAGGCTTTCCTCTTCATTTCTCTTGTGCAGACAAGGCTGGCTTTTCAGAGATAGTTCCCCAGTCTGGCACTGGGTTGCATGGAGGACCTGGTTCGAGACTACATTATGGACTCACCCGAGTGCGACATGTGATCTTGACAGGAAGCTGCTCTGCGAACTGTATTGTCTCATAAGCTGCGTAGCAGGTACCAGGAGCTGATTCAACTTGGCGACCACGCCATCTTCACCGTCTACTGTCGCATCTTTCCCATGGCGGGAGGCGCGTGCCACTGGTTGCAAGTTCAGGCCATCAAAGGATTCTGTTCTTTATGTGCTGGCTCAGACCAGTCGTGTAAGTCAGGTTCAATACAGGCCCTGAGTGTTATGACAGGAATCTCTTCCACATGGTTGTTCTTTGGAACACAACTTCCACTGGAGGCCCGACCCTCCTGAGCTTGGTCCTCTGCTGTGAAGACATCGCATCTTGCAGGCATAGCTGTGGCTCGAACCTCGAACTGCAGTGCTTGAGCTGAAGCCTCCGGTGATCAGCATTCTCACCCTTAGCAGTGGATGTGTGTGCCAGATGTGCAAAAGACGCGGGCGGACACACTTGCTGGTGACAGCAGACAGCTTGTCGACAAAAAGAGCCTGGGCACAGAAGCCATTATCAATCGCAACGTCTGCCACTGTTCTACAATGTGACTCCACATGTCGAAGACCGATGGTCGTGAGCAGTTGCATCTGTTGGCCAACATCCATGTCCATGCAGGTTTGGCATGTCAAGTTTGACGTCCTGCAAAACTGCGCTGTAGATTTGTCAGCTGTTGCTGCTGGCATAGCTCATGGGATGGGTAAGTTGGAGACGGAGGTGTGCTACAGACCGGGCAGCTGTCTGCCTTGCCTGACAGGCATGGCTGCACAAGACACGTCAAAAACCAGTTTGCAGCTTGGGTTTCCATCCAGTTGCGAGGCACTGCGAAGTCTAGTAGTCCGTCCTGGAATATGGGAAGGGAAGTTATCCGTTTGGTTTTTGAATGGCGAGGAGATTGCTACTCTTCTTTGTGATGTCTCCTGCTTCCTTGCCCGGGCTCGTCTTCCCGAGCCGGCTGTTGCTGGCCTGTCCATTGGTCGCATTGTTGCTATACGCAAGCTTGCGGGCGGCACACGCGGCTTTGTCGTCGGAGATTTCTCGCGTCGACTGTGCCCGTACCCTAACCCAACAAGTCACATCACACTTCCAGGCTGCGTGCAACCCGCACCAGTACGCCCTGTCGTCGCGGGCAGGGGCCGAAGCCTTGGTGCCAGCCCGCACGCAAGCTGACACACATCTCACAGTCGTTTCAGTTGATGCCACGGCCGCATGTGACCTTGTCAGCCGCCATGCGATGCGATGCGCACTGCAGTGAAGGATTCGCCGGCTCTCTCCCCCTTACTGCCCTTCGCACGCCCGTGGTAAGCGCGCGAGTCTGTCTACCTCTGGACCGCCGGAGGGCAAACAAGCTGACTCCGTTATGTCGGCCCTCTTCTTGGTCGCTCTCGCTCCAGCCCTCTACTATGACCTCCAACGGGAGCTCCGTTCCTCTAGCACCTGCTAGCATGCTTTGGTGATGTCTACATCCTTGTCTCACCCGACCGGGTGGCACTGCTCTACCGCCGTCTCGAGGAGCTGATCTGGCAAAGGGCCCGACTGCGCTTGAATGCCTCCAAGATTCGTGTGTGGAATGCGGCCGGCGTCCTGCCTGACGCGGTTCCGCAACTTGCTCCAGAGTTGGCAGTGCGGGTTCACTCCCACCTGAAGCTACAAGGGCCTTCGCTACGCCCCACGATGATGCAGTTCTCGCTTGCCTGGACACGCTAGTGTCCTCTGGGGCCCCGAGCGGGCTACCTTTGCTGCCACTGCTCGGGCCCAGCTTGCCGTGCGCCATGGGGGCTTGGGACTTCGCAGTGCGCCACGGCATGCACCGGCCGCTTATTGGTTTTCTTGGGCCGATGTGCTGCCTGTCATCATAGCTCTCGGGATCCTGCCTTTGCGCGTGCGCTCGTCGACACTCTTGGAGGGGGGTTCGTGCAACGTTGACGGCATCTGGGTTTGTCCCTCCACCTTGGCCCGAGCTGTTGACGACTCCGGCTCCGCACCCTGGCGCTGAGGACGAAGAGCCTGATCTCGACACTACACGTGGATGGCAGCGTCCTGCATCCAGGGCCGTCGACGAGTTCTACTTCCGCTCCATCCTTCGCGAGTCAAGCCCTCGCCGCCGCTCTGCTGGACTCGCAGGCAGGTTTGGTCGCTGCGCGAATCTTCGCGGCCAGGTCCCCTGAACTCTCACTGGAACCGTCGTGCTTCCGAGTGTTGCTGTTGCGGCACCTCCGGCTCCCTCCGCAGACGTGTTCGGGGATCACTTCGCTGCATGCCCGCTCCGCAGTGTTATGCGCTACAGCTGCCCACTACAGCATGCTGCCGCCCATGTCTGCCATGAAGCTGGTGCCATACTCTTGCAACCAACCTCACTGTCGCACCCTGCCGACAACATAACCGCCGAGTCGAGGTCATAGCAAACGGCTTGCCGCTCTAGGGAGGGGTCCAGGTTGCGGTCGACACCACCCTGGTGTCGCCCTTGACGCGCCGGCGCGCGCATCTGCCGGGAAGCCGGAGCGCGGGTCTCCACGAACGTCGCTTTGCGGGAGCTCAACCTGGACGTCCCCGTCACGGAAGGTCGGGGAATCGAGGTCGATGCAGACGTCCTGCCGCCCTGGAGATGCGCGCGAATTGCGATCGACACAACGCTGGTCAGCCTCGTCACCGTCCGGCGAGATGGACTCCTGCGCGTGCGAGCTCACGCACGACCGGCACGGGCTCCGCAATCAGCCAAAACGCGCAAGTTCCGCGCCTGCCCATGTTCCACCCAGGCGGGCAGGTGCGATGCCGTTTGGTGGTGTTCGGCCTGGAGGTCGGCGGGCGCTTCGATCGTCAGGCCGTGGCGCTGCTCCGACGGCTTGCTCGCGCTTGCGCCCGGGATCGGGTCCCGTGGGCCCGGGCCGCAGCAATTAATCGCCGCGCTCACGCGCCGTTGGAGCGCACTCGCAGCGCTCGCCGCCTTACGCGCGCGAGCCTGCTGGAGCTGCGATTCGCCCCTGCGATGCCAGCGACGGTGCAGAGCCGCCGCTGGGAGAGCTCCTGGCGGAGCCGCCGTAGGCATACTATAGTTAGTTAACGGTAGTCAGGTAGTTCCGCTGACGCGCGGGCGGGCCAGACGGCAACAAAAAAACTTTGAATCATCGCCCAAATCAGCGACGCACGATAGCGCGCCTCCGCCAAAGGCAGCCACAGCATCTCCAAAATCCTCGCCTCTGCCCAACAGGCCCGGTGATTCAATGGACGTCGTCGATCCCATGGAAAATCTCTCTCCCGCAGAACCAGGAGGCCTTCATGGATGATACCTGAGTGTGCAAATGAGTCGTGAGCCACCAGTGACGAGGCCCTCACATTTAATCGCCTTGACATATGAAGCCTCAGACATTTACGGCCCATCGTGACCCCGAGATCCTACACTGTCTTTGCCGCGCATGTACTCGACAGAATTCCACGAAGAGGACTTTGTCTGTAGCCGCCCGTAGCTTCTGTACCTTGCGCAGCTTGCCCTTTTTGTCGACAATGTTGTGATTGGGTTTCTTCATGGTAGCTAAACCCAGCAAACAAGTCTACGACCTTTCACTTGAACTCAAAATCCTCGCTGCACGTAATGCAAAGTAGGACATGTGATATGTTTGATACTGCCGGGTGCGGACACGACGCGAATGCAAAAAAAACAAAGAAAGACAAATGGAAACGCACCTTGCCTCAGCTTTTTTTGGTGGCTTCTGAAAGCCAGCGACCGTGAGATCATCAAGATGCTGCTGGCGGACAAGCGGATGGATCTTTCCGGAGAGTTGTGCCCCAGATGTTCAAGTGGAGCCTTGACCAAGCTCCATACGAGTGGTGGCCCTCACCACCTGGAGCATCGTTGCAACAAATACAAGTGCGCAGCCGCTATCACACCTGCGAGAGCTATCTTGGTACTTCGTCTCTGGTTTCTGATGGCCTGGTGGCCTATTATTCGGGCGGACACTTCGCGTCGCTTTGTCTCTGGTTTCCTTTTGATGCCATCCATCTCCGCCTAGATTCGTAGAATTCATAATAGTAGCAATACGTGGCAGCTCAGAGGTATGCTCGCTAAGACAAGCTTCACAGATCTTTTCCTGTGGCTTCCCTTGGCTTCCGGGCTCCCCAGGTTTGCCCTAGTATTTCAGGGGTCGTCGCACCAATCTTCGCCCTCCCCGCTTTCGCCGACGTAATTGCACCTCTCGACTCCTTAGCGACTTCTAGCACACCCTGTCGTCTTCACCTTTTCTTCTCAGAATGCATGGGCCCGCAGAAACAGAGTCTGCAGATGCAGTCCGCCGTGCTCCTCCCAAGGCTTCCACAGTCTACCATCCATCTCGTGTTGGATATCAGCCGACTGCCACTGCGCTAGCCAAAGTCGGGCCATGAACGGCCTGCCGCCGCTGTAGCCGTAGTAGTGCGAACTAACATGCTCGCCGCTTCGTTCTGCGGAAAAAAGTGCGTGGAAGAAAAAAAACAACCACAAAGCCATTGAGGAGATGGAAGTTTGCATCAGCTGGTGTTTGCCTAGTATTTACTTGGTTTTTGTTTGTTTTTGTGTAAGTACGTACATGGTATGACATAGTTGGTTTTTAGTTTGCGATAAAGGCAAAGAAGCTTTGTAGATTGCGCAAAGAATTCGTCGAAAAGGATGAAAAGATTGTGTTCGGCAACGCACTCGGGTTGACGTCGAGCCGACGAGGCTACTTTCGACAAAAGAAACATCTCAAAGGATCTGATCACCTGATCTCCAAGCCAATAAACACTACTCTATCGCGGCAATGGGCTGGAGTCGTACAGCGCGGCCAGCCTCGAAAACTCATCTTCCGCAAGCTGAACCTCATCACCCACGAGAGCACCGGGCCCAGGAGCAATTCGGAAGATCGAGTGGAAGAGCATCGCTCACGAAAAGTTTCGGGACCGCAAAGTTGTTCCCCACACTCCGCAAAAAGCTATAGGCTCAAGTGATCCATGACAATGTCACTCACTGCAAGAAGCGTGTCAAAATTAACGGCAAGTACCGGTGGACGAGCCCGCCATGTGTCACCCGGGTAACCCACGAAGCACCAGGCCGCAGCACGCGTGTCGCTCGAAGCAATCCGGGATGGTGCCGGCACGGACCGCGAATGCGAGGGATGGAAGCTTTTTCTTCTGGCCCCCCGCATGCTGTTATACCGAACCCCGGGCACCACACACG